>JAWZYT010004908.1:0-94495 GCA_034508575.1 Petrolisthes manimaculis
GGTTACTTTAATGTTAAGAACGTAAATTTGACCAAATATGTAATTCATATAACCCAGAGCTCAAACCCCTGAGTTTTTACTTACCAACACTTTCTCTTTACCTGATAAAAAAATAATGTTTTCCCCTAGAAAGTTAGATTAGACGTAGTCTGTATCTCACTTTAAGCATTCCTATAAAAAGGCATGGGTGCTCTTTTTTCCATGTGTTTTGGTTTTCATTTCTTCCTCGTTCAATCTCAGCTGATCAGCTTGATAGATGGGAGACGCCTTTTACTTCATTGGACTTTTCCTCAATATAATAAGAGTGGCGAGACACGCTTAATCTTGTAATGATTAATACATTTGTTGAGTTTTAAATGTCCTAATGTCAATCGTTCTCCTCTTCCACTTCACTTGTGAGAGGGACGTGTGGTGTTCTATTATTACCACCATCTGACAGTAATACCAGCATTATTATTATTACAGGAAGTTTATCATCCCAATAAATATAAACCTCAGTCAGGTAGAACGTTCGTCCTGTAGAGCCTAAAGCCCCATGTCACACGGACATTTTTTCTGGCATCTTTTGGTATTTTGGTAGGAAAAGATGCCCGTACTGGTAGGAAGATGCTCGTACTGGTAGTAAACGGGAAGACGCGCATGTTCGTCTCTTGCCACCAGTACGGGCATCTTTGTTTACATACAGGAGCTGCAGACGACGTCGCAGTACACACAGTATAGGAGTGATTCATCACTATCGAGATAAATGACAAATTTTGGTTGGTCCAGGGATGTTGTAGCATCTCATTGTGAGAGTATCACGAAAACAGATGTTTGTGGGACACTATAAACCCAGGCTATATAAAAAAAAAAAAAAAACACTGAAGAGATCAGTGTATAAGATTTGGCCGAGTCCCTCAAGAAAGAATATCCTAGGGAGATGGCCTGCTTATCTGCACACACACACTTCTCTCTCTCTGTTGTTATTTCTTTGTTGTTGGTTGGTATTTTTTTTTTCTCTCTCTCACACACACATACATTCAATCTCTCATTCTGTATCTTGCTGTCTCCATCTCTCACACACATTCATTCTCTCACTCTGTATTTTGCTTGCTCTCTCTCTCACACACACACACTCTCTCTCTAAAAATTGGGAACGAGTGTGTGTGTGTGAGGAGAGAGAATAATATTCTCTCACTCACTCACTCTCTAACTACTACTAATAATAATAATAATAATGAATAATAATGAAAGAATATAATAAAGAGGTAAGATATATATAAATTATTGATAACAGAGACGCTTTCTTGGCATATAATGTGCCCAGAACACACAAATTAAGGTCAAGCGCAGCAATACGACGTCGTCTCTGTTGGTCCATTGTTTGTTTTGGTTTCGGGAAGACGCCAGTGGAAGATGCTGGTAGACCAATCCACCGTGTGACTACACGTGCACTTTTTCCTACCAGTACGGGCATCAGTTGGTAGCAAAATACCAAAAGATGCCAGAAAATATCTCTCGTGTGACACGGGCTTAAAAGTAACCACAAGAGTTTCTCAATAAAATTCCGGAAAAATGAATCTGGACCAAACTTTCGAACCCAAGAGGAGAATTCAAGACCAAAGCTAACCTAAACCTCCCACGTCATTTCCCCGTAGCAGAAATTAACTGGTATCCAAAGGTTTTCTTAACAATGTGGCACAGTTGGTTCGCCTCCCTTTCTTCCTTATTTTTCCTTCCTCTACAATCATTCCTGGTCTCCATTTCTATGTTTAAGCTTTCTGCTCCAACATTTGTAACAAATCAATCCTTCTGATGATTCCCAATCAGAGGTAATGACAGTCACTCCTGATCACCAACCCACGTTTACTCTTTCACAAGGGAATAATTCCATTAATTGCCCCGGAATTAATTTTAAGCTCCCCCTACAGATAAACTAACAGCAATCATGTTTTGGGGTTTTCTTTCGTAATTTTAGGATTGAAAATCTCATATTTCCACTGTGTGTATTCTTTGTAGATATTTCAAAATCACTGTTTCATTTATTCAGGCAAAATAAATATTCAGGTACTCATTAATACAAGAACAATTCTTTCTACTAAAAACACAATAATCACACTCATTAAAAACTATCATGCAATCTGACTTCCCATCGTACATGAAAGCTCTTTCGATACACACACAAAACAAGTAGATAAGACTCTTACTTATATAAATACAAAAATAATGTTTTTCCTTTACTCTTTTGACACAGAAGGAAAAATACAGGAAGGTGCTATAATATTTGTGTCAGTATTATGACTAATAGAGAATTCTGCCCGATGATGTTCAATGTGATAAGTAATTGGGATATAACAGAAATATATTTTGAATCACGATCAGAATTCCATGGCAACTGTTTTCTGACATACATGACACTGTGGCCGAGGCTCTGGAAACTTTATACATAAATGAATATAGGTAAGAAAAATACGATATATAGGAAGATGATCAGGAGAGATGATGACCAGGTGAAAGAGACGACAACAACAATCAGGTAAGAACAACAAGAACAGGTAACAACAACAGATAAACAACAACAACAACAACAACAACAACAACAACAACAATAATCAGCGTAATGCAAGGAACGACCAGCAAAAGAAGGAGTGAAATAAAGCAGGTGATGTGAGAGGACCATCAAGGGAAAAGGTTCGAGGTAGCTGGCTGGACAAAATAGCTGTAATTTGCGAACACTTAAAGGGAGAAGTACATACAGTGTTGGTAAATCCGGAGCAAATGATTCCTCCAAACGACTACAGGCAACAAACAGGCTATCATTATTTTTTTATATTCTGATCCTGTTTTCTGACATACTTTGGAGGAATTTATCACAAGTGTATTGCCCCCTTAAGGGAGAAGTACAGTGTTTGTAAATCTGCAGTAACTCATTCCTTCAAACAATTTCAAGCGTCAATTTTTTTTTTTTTTATGGATATTAGGCGCCGCAACAACATCGAGGTCCTATAGCGCCAGAAAAAAGGTGATAGAGAGGTGTGACAGCAAGCAGGAAGGAAATAAAAAGAAAAGAGGGACAGTTGAAGAACTGAAAGATGGCACTATTATTATTATCAAAGCACTATTATTATTGTTCATCTGATCCTGTTTCCTAGCATAGTTTGGAGGAATCATGGTGCTCCAATGTAACAAAAGGTGGGATAGGGGGTGGGGTGGGGGTGGGGTAGTGGGTGGAGGAGTTGGGAAGGAGTCTGTGATTGGGGAAGTGAGTGGTGAGCTATTTATTATATGATCCCCACCAAACAAACTATATGCTACAAATCTGATCCTAATAATATTCGCATACTGATGTGCCTGTGTGTATGTGGTCTGCTTCTGCTTCCTGACGTAAAGTGGAGGAATCAGTAGCACTCCAATATTCGACCACAAGAGATGATGACCACATTCATTTTGTATGCTAGAAACCATCAGAAATTAAATTTAGCCTTCGAGAGGGAAATACCACTGGTGTGCAAAATTAGTAAAAGAGTAATAAAAGTTGCATATAAATAGTTAATCCACAACCTATAAGCAGTCAACAAACGTATTTTTTCCCATTTTATCCCATTAGACGCAGTTTATGTTTGTTTCCTATTACATATTACCCAATTATGAACAACATATATTATCTGGACTAACGTCGGACGATTTTTATGATAATTACGCAAGAAAAACCAGGTCATTAAAATATAATCAAGAAATTCCAGGGCCACAATAAAAAGGTCCTAAGGCCATTGTCTGCTGGTCTGTATGCTTCTGGAGGCTTCTGATTCCACCATACTATGCCACCAAACAAGCTCCTTCCCTATAGGTGGGTGTTTCGTGGCAATATTTGAAGGACTCATTGACCTCCAATTTTCTGACTACATCACATCACAGGGTCCCTTAATTAATTGGAGGGTTTCCTGATTTCTCCAAGCTATTCTACTAAACAGATTCCCCCTATATATCCGTATACAGGGAGAGTTTGTTTCATGGATCTACCGACAACAGATGAACACTTTAATGACCTCGGAAAGTTGGTTGGCCTAAATCTTACAAAAAAAAAAAAAAAAAAATAGAATGAAAAGGGAAACATTCCGTTTGATTATTATAATCGTTTTAAGCAAAGAACAATTTTGGTAAAGGAGACACAAATCACACCTGACAACATATACACAGATCATGAATTATCCAAAATAAACACTGGACTCTTAATAGAAACGAACACTGAGAGACTAATAAAAATCAACTGGAAAAAACGAGTGTCTATAAAATAAATGTATATATATGTATGTAAAATAAATGTATATATAATACAAGAGAAAAAATAACCTTGACTGTACTGTAGTCCTCCCGTGTTTATATTCATTCGAGTCTCAGAGAAAATGGAGAAAGTCGAGAAATTCGGACTGAAAGTTAAGATCCCTTGCCGTTGTTGTCTGCACTAATGACCCTCCCAGTAATCAATAGACAATTAATCGCCCCTAACCCTCTTCCTCCCACCGATTTCTCCGTAGGTAAATAAAATCATCTGTAATTAATTAGTCACGAACAGAGCTAAAAGGCCCCATTCTCAGGAAAACAGAGATTCGGAGCAGCATTTTTTTATTTTTTTTTACTTTGCCTTTATTTTCTGTGATTGTTCCCTGGTATAACCAAAACGGCATCGTCTGGTGTTAGTCAAAATGCCATACAAAGAGCGACACTGGGTCTCAATGGAGTAAGAAAGATAGGTTAAGAGAAATTAGTTATTTAGACAAGACAAATCTTATACAGAATTGATTTACGATTTTTGTAAAGATATTTATTTATTAATGAAAGTGATATCAGTGGTTACCATTTCATTCTTTGAATAATTATAGTATTTTGTAACGAGTACAATCACATAGCTTCAACTACGCTAACATAAATAACAAAAAATCATCATGGTAAAATATATATGAGTTATGAAATACGTGCACTATAATAATTATGTGCAATCCGGCAATACTATTCTAGACAACAAAAATAATACCGTACCATATCACACCAGAAAGGGGTTACCAATTTTATGCTCACTGTCTGAACTTTACCTCTTGCCTGCCCTGTGTTCAGTATGACATGGGGGTCGAGTGTGGGAAATGTCAGACTTCTTTTGGAACCTTCCCGCTGACTGACACGTGATGGTGAATCATTAATAAGAGTTCGACGCTGTGCTTTTTCATTTGGTTGCGTCTGATATGGTGACGTGTGTTTTGAACATTGTGAAATATACAGTAGATATATTTTTTTTAACAGATGTTGGGGTGAACAGACCAGATATAAAGGTCATCCATATGTAATGTAGATGATGATGATGAAGATTGTGTTACGACATTTAGTTAGACAGTTTTACTAAATGTTACAAATGACTTTCTCTTCAATGGTTAATAAACTTGGTAAATAAATGGTAGGGGTCTTTTCACACAATCACTTTCTAAGAGAGTGTTGCGGCAACAGTCTGGACAAGTGGCAAAACATGGTGAGGAAATGGAAGACGAGAAAAGAGAATTAAAGAGGAAGAAAGAAGTGAGCGATAGTCCTGTAAGACCCTGTAGCACGAGAGGAAGAAAGAAGTGAGCGATAGTCCTGTAAGACCCTGTAGCACGAGAGAATAGGAGATGGAGTGCATAGACAACAAACACGAAGGAAAGAGATGGAAAGTAGGCATCGTTGAAATAAAAAAAATGAAAGAAAATGACTCGAGTCCGAAGGGGCGCTGAAACCCTAAAATTAAAAAACACCAGGAACTGTCCACAGATACAGAGTAAACAAAAGCAAAATAGAAGGAGTGAACGGGAGAAAGTGTGTAAGTAAGAGAACGAAGAAATAAAGAAAAGAGAAAGAGTGAGTGTGAGAGAAAAGGAGAAGGTTAGGTGAAAAGAGTTGATGGCCATTATAGGAAACAAAGAAGGAAACCAAAGAAAAGATAAGGGAAAGGAGGGAAGGGAAAAAGAGGACAGCTAGTGAAGGGGGAGCCGAGGGACGTGAAGACAAAAATGGGCAAGAAAAAAGACTGTGTAAAAAAATAAAGGGGGAGGTGACGGAGAGAAAAACAGGATGAAAGAGAGCAAGAGAAGGGGAGTCAGGGGAAGGGGGGAGGGGGCATTAGATAGATAGATATGAAAATGGATAGATAGATAGATAGATAGAGAAAATTACTGAGTGTTCAGAAGAGCAATGTCCAGGAACATAGTGATAGAGGAGATATAGAGAGCAATGCATTATTATGGTGGAGAGAGAGATGCCATTTTGCGGCAGAGAGAGAGGCTTGGAGAGAGAGAGATGCCATTTTGCGGCAGAGAGAGAGGCTTGGAGAGAGAGAGATGCCATTTTGCGGCAGAGAGAGAGGCTATCATGAATCAGTGAGAAAGGGTAATGAAAGGCCAATGCTTCCATCCTGCCCAAGAGTGTCGAGAAGGTTGAGCCTCAACTGCATACTGGGACATGTATAAAATATTTACGGAATCTGAGCAGCACACACAACTTCTCCGAAACAGTTTTGGCTATACAGGTAATCTAATCTTAACTGGAGAGATTCGTAGAAAAAGTTGAACTGTAAAAGCTTTCTATCATACTCCAGCAATGTTTATATATATATATATATATATATATATATATATATATATATATATATATATATATATATATATATATATATATATAATTATATATATATATACAGAGAGAGAGAGAGAGAGAGAGAGAGAGAGAGAGAGAGAGAGAGAGAGAGAGAGAGAGAGAGAGAGAGAGAGAGAGAGAGAGAGAGAGAGAGAGAGATTCTAGAGCAACAGCAAGACTTTCACCAAACTTCCGAATTAAGCATGACCATGAATTAGAAAGGAGGAATAAAAGATCATCTCTGACACACTCTGTACTGACGATTGGAAAGAGTATCATGAAAAAATAAGGTGCTTTTGAATTTGCAGCACAGGATAGAAGCGTAAAATTTATATAGGAAAGAGCTGATGCAACTGGGCGATAGTCAAAGGTTTGGGAATGGTCACCTTTATTAGAAAACAGGCTGCATTATAACAAACTTCCTGCACGAAGGAAAGGCGTTACATGGCTGTCAAATACGAGAATGTTTGCTTAGGCAGTTCCCTAAGACAACAAGAGAAATCCCATTTGGTTAGGTTACGCCTTCTGAATGTCAAGGTCAGAGAGGACGGAAAGTCAGTACTTCGTTTGAAGAGATTCTGATCACAGGAAAAAGTAAATTAGAGGGGGAGGGACGCAGAGATGGAGAAATAGTGCTGGAATCGATCGGTGTAGAGTTAGGTGCAAACGTTTGTGAAAAGAATTCAGTTTTATCAGACGATAAGATAGAAATATTACCATTAGGAAAAATGAAAGCAGGGAAAAAGGCAGAAGTAAAAGTATTAGAAAGATTTTTGTAGAGGTTCCAGAAGAAGCGTAGGAGAAAGATCAGGAAAGGTCATTGCACTTGGCACTGATAAAAGATTTATTGGAAAATCCTAAAAAAAGTTCTTTTCGGCTCAATTCCAGACAAAAATGTAAAGAGCAGAATATTCATTAGTTTGAAGGAGACGGTACAGTATGTAAGCCTCCTCCTCTTCCTTATTGTGAACAACACGAGAATAAAGCCTGACTAAACCAAGTATTATGTGCATTAGAAAGAGAAAAGGAATAGACTATTATTGATTAATTGATAGACTGATAGAGATGGGAGACAGACAAACAAATTGAAAGAAACAGATAGATACAGACTTACAGGCAGGCATCATGTTTTATATATGAGTTCATCATCAAATATATTTTAAACCTGTTAATAAAGGAAAGGTTCTCTGAGACACACATCTTGCTTTGATGCTAAAAAGTGGAAATATATTTGGTATTCAGCGGCTGTCTAAGGGGGTCGTGTGTTGTGGGCGAATTGACGGGATACTGATTCTTCCAAACTGTGTCAATAAACACTCTAATATCACAGTATCGAGTGGGGAATCTGTTTGTCAGCATATATAGTGTACAAGGAGGAATCAGTAGCCCTCCATTTCGCCGACGATAGCAGAACCTTTTGAGGAGTAACTAACTGATGTGTAAATAAAATGCAGCTCACTCTTGTATGATCACATGGGGCACGAATAATTGCAATTTTTTTTTTTTTTTTTTTTTTTTTTATACTGGATGGTGCGTTCTCAATTTCAGGTAAAGACTATGTTGCTAAAAAAAAAAAAAAAAAAAAAAAAGACATTTCCAACACAAACAACACTCTCAGAAATATCTATTATTGAGCTCCTGAGCCACAAGTTTACATGCCGCTAGCTTTTCATTTGGTAGCCAGTACAGTACAGTGTGTTCCCTTTAGTTGTTATTTGAGATCGATGTTTCATTTTTCCGATGTTCATGAGTAATTTTTAACGATTTGGAAGTTAGAATTATATTTTTGTACACGATAATTATTATGACTATACATTCTCAATTGGCCCAAAAATATCCTAAGCATCGGATATTACTCTGTCTCCTGTGGAAAATTCAATTAAATGGCCTCTGTCTTGTGGTAACTGTCTGGGGCACGTAGGACGGATGAAAGGGGCTTAAGGGGATGGTCTAATTTTGGTTCATTGGAGAGTCTTGATTCCTCCAAATTATACCAGGAAACAGGACCAGATTAATAAAAATAATGGTGGTCTGTTGCTTGGAATAGTTTGGAGGAATCAGTTACTCCATATTTACCAACAAAGAACTTCCCCCTTAAGGCAAACTTTCCGTTTTGTATAACAGCTTACTGTGTTCTTTATCCGCTAACAAATATACAATGTACTACACACAGACTTATATTGTTTCGTTAACATGTGAGAAGCTGATAGGGTCAGTCAAGTCAGCAGTAATATTCTGGTGGCAGACAGTAGCAATTATATGCCACCTGTTGATAATCACTCCATTTTATCCCTTACATCACGGAGGTTGTTTTCGGATAGGCTACTTCCGGAGCTGCATTTTGTAAGTATGAATCGTGAGTGTTAATAGGCACAACAGTACTATTATTAAAATATCAGCTAAGTAATCATATTATGGACACAAAGGAAAGGAAACTAATAAAACAAATAAAGTCAGAAGATTGTCTCACGAAAGGTATACAAATGACAATATAAACTAGTTATATATAGGCACCGGAATAACAAACACTATAGAATATGAGAATGGAGCACCAGCAATGGATTTACCGTGAAGTGTGTGACGAGTCTAAAAAGTGACAAGCGAGAAATACCATTCAACCACGTAAATGCAAAAATGAAATCCACTGTAATTCAACATTGGCTAATAATAATATAAGTAAATATATATATCATACCAAGGTACGGTATCACTGAAGCCAAAAAGGGTTTAAATATTTGTTATATATATTTCAAGTAGCAAGGTAGAGGAACATGTATGGTGAAGTAACAGACATAAAGAAACAGCTTATGTAGTGAGGCAGCAGAAATGTCAAGTAGCACATTTTGCAACGTGTACAGTGAAGCAACATGTGTGGTGAAGCAGCATATGTGGTGAAGCAACATATGTGTGATGAAGCAATATGTGTGGTGAAGCAGCATTTGTGGTGAAGCAGCATATGTGGTGAAGCAACATATGTGTGGTGAAGCAATATGTGTGGTGAATCAACATTTGAGGTAAATCAGCATGTGTGGTGAAGCAATATGTGTGGTGAATCAGCGTATGTGGTGAATCAGCATATGTGGTGAAGCAATATGTGTGGTGAAGCAACATTTGTGGTGAAGCAACATTTGTGGTGAAGCAACATTTGTGGTGAATCAGCATATGTGGTGAAGCAACATGAGTGGTGAATCAACATATGTGGTAAATCAGCATGTGTGGTGAAGCAACATGAGTGGTGAAGCAGCCTGCGTAGCGAAGAAGGATGCATGGTGAAGCAGCATGCATAGTGAGGCAGTGAGCGTGGGGCCAGCCAGAAGTGGGGTCGGGTTGGGCCAGGGAGTCGAGGGCCAACTGAATGGGATTCCATTTACGAGAATGAATGGAAAGTTCTGTGCCTGAGAAATGGACGTATGAAGTGAAGTGAATGGGTGGGGGGAGGGGGGGGGCTAAGGTGAGGTGAATGTAAGAGTGAGGCTAAGGTGAGGTGAATGATGAGATGGGTACGAGGTGAGGTGAATGAGTGAGGGGGCATGGGGTGAGATGAAAGGAAAGAGAGGCTAATGTGCATGAAGTGAATGGGGGTGGGGGGAGGGCTAAGGTGAGGTGAATGGGAGAGGACGGTTAAGGTGATGTGATGTGATGAGTAGTGGGGTATGAGGTGAGATGAATGAGGGTCTGTGTAGGTGTGAATGGGTGCCTGAATGAGGTAGATAGCATGGAGACACTGTGAATATGGTAGGGTGACCTGAAGTGAAGTGAATAGTTGAGGGAGCTTCGTTGGAGTGAGATATAATATACAGGATGTGTTGGGGGACTGATATGAAATGTGGCTATGCAGGACGAGGTATGGAAAAGGAAAAAGGTTGCAATACATTGACGGGACACTTACATTGGGGTGTGTAGAAAGGAGTAGGGGTGGGTCTGGGTATAGGGAATAAAGAAGTGGATGCTGGGTGGGAAAGAATTCAGAATTATATATATTTTTATGGGGAAAATAACGTTTGTAGTGTACAGTATATACGTGAGTTGGAATGTATTGTTGCCTTCACACTGAGTCAATGAACAATACCTACACTCAAAAAAATCTACTTAGTTTAGAAGAATATACAGCCTAGTGTGTGTGTGTCGCCTAAAAGATAATGTGGATTGGATATTAATTTAATAATGATGGTTTATCGAGCACTCAAGCAGTCACTCTATAATTATCTTACACCAAAATATACTCATCGTTATGGAGAATTTTTAACAGCGAATGTAAGGAAAGCGTTATACTGGCAAACGTTAATGAAAATACTGGCGTCCAATGTCAGAATGATGAAGTGAGGGGTCGAACGCGTACGAAAATAAACCTATACAAATAAACACAGCGGGCCGGGCAATATGGGAAATGAACTGGCAAGGTTATCGTGAAGTCGAGTTCAACCAATTCAGAAACTCATTCCGAAAGTTGTATGCATTTGTCAGATTGGAGGAAAGGCAACATAGTGTATAGTTCATTACGGTATGTTAAGTTGAATGGAATAGGCTACATAGCAAGGCAAGGAAACATAGTATATAGTTCATTATGTTAGTTGAATGTAATGCATAGCAAGGCAAACTAAGTAAATTACAGTTAAATGCAAGTACCATTAGGTGTTTATCAATAAAGAAAAAACATCTGAAATCTTCTCAGAGCACGTGTGTAAGGTTTGGTATCAGAGGATAGGGACTTGGCGACTTATAATAGCCTCTCTCCAATGGTAAGAATAATGCAGTATAGGCACCGGTTGTCAGAGATGTGTAACAGCAAGTATTTCTTGGACAATGTACAGACTTTTCTAACACAGATAAACACAGATACACCATCTCTAATAAATAGTACCGTACTCCACCTTCAGTTTACATCCTTCCTAACTTTTATTAAATTAAGGTGGAAAATAAATAGCGTTGTAAAATTTGGGACAATTGATTTCTCCAAACTATGCAACAAACAGGTGTATATACCTTGATATATTTAACTTGCTTTATTTATACACATATTTTGAAGGAGTCAGTAACATCAATATTTAACCCGAAGTTAGGGTATGAAAGGAGACTATCCGTGTGACTACTCTTGGTGAAAAATCTAACCCTTCAGTAGATTCTATATAAGGTTAATAGAGGATTCATTTGGACATTTCAATAAGATCAATAATGCCTAGAAATGAATGTAAGATCCATGTTATACCTTGAGTTTGATTCCCAGCTCTGTTGATGCGCTAATAAACCTTCCCATGTTCATTTGTTTTCATTCCCTGCATGCATCTTACCGAACCTAACCTAACCTAACCTAACCTAACCTAACCTAACCAAACTTAACCTTACCTAACCTAACCTAACCTAACCTAACCAAACCTAACCTAACCTAACCTAACCTAACCTAACCTAACCTAACTTAACCTAACCTAACCTAACCTAACCTAACCTAACCTAACCTAACCTAAACCTAACCTAACCTAACCTAACCTAACCTAACCTAACCTAACCTAACCTAACCTAACCTAACCTAACCAAACTTGGCTATCGATTCCTTGGTCTGATCTGATTTTTCTGAGTGAATGTTAGAACGGTATGGAGTAGTTTCCAGCATAAAGTGTTGTTATATGACCCTTATCAAAATTCAGAGTACGGTAATATTTGATGAATGTGAGATCACCTTCACGTTTTTTATACATATACTGTTATATATATTCACGTGGGTTGTAATAAAAACATTGTGTTCTGCAATATCAGTCACTAGGAGCACCTCTGATGTCCTAATCCTGATCGAGTGGCAATTATCCCTGTGTGGGAGGCGTATCCTCAATTTTACATTCATAGTGATCCAATCATAAAGTGAATATTAATATATGATAATAAAAGAACACACACCAGAAATATCCTAATTCACACACATACATACACACACACACACACACAAACACACACCTGATGATTGCAATAATAATAATAATAATAATAATAATAATAATAATAATAATAATAATAATAACAGAATTACGTGAAGGACAATATGAGAGTATTTAAAACATAAATTACTAATAGAATGAGGTATAGAATTGCGTACATGCCCTTGTCTGTATTCATTATTTAATGTTTGTTAGTTTTGTGTTGTTTGTTTCTTGGTTAGTTTGTTTGTTGGTTGGTTGGGGAACATGATATCTCGCGAACCTATGGACAAAACTCGACCAAACCTTACATCATTATCATTTAGCATTATGGATTTTAGACGTGATGTAGTCAGAAATTTGAAGGTAAACGAGTCCTTCACATATTGCCACGAAACACCACCCATATGGAAGGAAGGGACTTGTTTCGTGGTACAGTCAGGAGGAATCAGATACTTCCAATTATCATACACACACGATCACAGGGCCCCTTTTAAGGTAGGTATTATATTGGTAAGAATGGAGAAATCTTGGCTGGTCTGGTCCGTGGAATATATTAATTTTGTCGTTTGAGAAGGTATGCAATTCGGTCGAGTGTCTTTCTAAACTCTTATCATTTGTTTTACGTATATTTTACCTGAGGAAATTATATTGGGACCCTCAGTAGGTACATGTTTTGGCTTCATCAGTATTATCATTCAATCAAAGGCTATTTACACCAAAAAGTTTACATAGTTATTTACTTATCTGCAACTGATAAACACTAGAATAACCATAGGACGTATAACTAAGGTCGTAATATTTAAAAAGTCTTCGTTCATAGTTATTTATTTATCTGCAACTAATAAACACTACAATAACCACAGGACGTATAACTAAGGTAGTAATATTTTAAAAGACATCATTACAAAATCACACGAATATCATATTTCAAAAGGAATCATTACAAAATTACACCTATATTATATAAAATAAAACCTACTTTCGTTATCAGTGTTGTAAGAACCGACGCAGCCAAGTACATACATTCACATTAATCCCCACTCCAAATAATTCTACCGGGCAGCGTTTAATTGACAAAGCTCGTTCTCAATTAGCACCATCATGTTATCAGTAGAGAATTTTTATTAATTATGCAAATAATGAGGAAATTAAGTAATCACACCGCAATTACTCACCTCCTTGATGGCTCTTGACGGGTAATTATCAGGGCTCGCTATTATCATGTTACACTTTCCTCCAACCATTAGGCTTCAGATTTCAAGTGTTAATTCAGACGAATAATATATCATCTTATAATTATTGAGTCTCTTGTTAATTCGATCAAAGCTTTAATATTTGGTGACCTGACCTTCAATATGCATACATATATACATACCTACCTACACAAACATATGCAAATTTGGAGGATATGTATGTTGTATACCGGCAATGATACTACCAATCTTCCATGTAAATATTCCAGAGTAGTTTATTGAGCCAGAGAATAATTATAGACGCTATGCATGTGTGTGACTCTTTACGTTCTTGTCATAATTTCTTTTTAGCTTTTAACATCAAGAATTATAGACTATTTTACATTATTCTGCTGAGGAGAAAGGCCTGAGACTCAGTGTTTAAGGACCCTGTGATGTAGTCAGAAAATAGGAGGTTTGGGGAGTCCTTCAAACATTGCCAGGAAACGCCACCCATATGGAAGGAGTTTGTTTCGTGGTTTGGTTAGGAGGAATCAGAAGCCTCTAATTTTTATACACGATCACAGGGTCCTTAAACCTGGAAAAGAGAGGACTGAAATCCCAGCCGGGTTACACTTGGCAAGAGACACAAAAGAGTCGAAAAACACCCAATGTAACCCAATTTACCGAGGCGTTAGATTTCTAGTGATGATCACTTGTAGAATGAATACATATGAGAGAGAAGGGGAGGGAGGGGAATTACAGACAGCTATTGCCTAGGAATAAAGAAAAAAAGCCTATGCATGTAGTCTGTATAATTTCACTGATTGAAGGTCATCATGCACTTATTTAGGTATTCGGAAAAATCGGGAATTTCTCCTGTCAGTGACTAATCTCTGACTGCGCCATTTTTTCTCTGTTTTTGCTATACAAGTTTCTGACATTGACACGATAAATTTATCATACATTTAGAAAAGGTGGTAGAGGATTGAGAAGTGTGTTGGAAATTTATGTTGTGTGAGGAATTAAGCGTTAGTGTGTGTGTGGAAGGGTTAGTGTGTGTGTGGAAGGGTTAGTGTGTGTGTGTGTGGAAGCGTTAGTGTGTGTGGAAGTGTTAGTGTGTGTGTGGAAGGGCTAATTAGTGCGTGTGGAAGATTTTGGAAGTGCATGCATGGGGAAAAGTATGCGTGTGTGGGAAAGAGTTGGCCCTGAAATGTGAAAGGGTCAGAAGGGTAAGAATGTGTGGCATACAGTACTGACTTGCGTCATGTGTGTGTGTAAGTTAGTGGGTTGGGTGTGTGGGAATGAGTGACGAAAGGAATGATGATGATGATGTGAGGAAAGGTTAGCTAAAGGGCGTTCAAGAATAGGAAAGAGAATTGGATGTCAGAGGAGGGTAAAGAGGTGTGGATGTCAGAGAATGGTAAAGAGGTGTGGATGTCAGACAATGGTAAAGAGGTGTGGATGTCAGAGAATGGTAAAGAGGTGTGGATGTCAGAGAATGGTAAAGAGGTGTGGATGTCAGAGAAGAGTAAAGAGGTGTGAATGTCAGAGAATGGTAAAGAGGTGTGGATGTCTCAGAAGGTCCCAGGCATATAGTAGTAGGCTAGTGGAGGTGGTGGTGGTGGTGGTGGTGTGGATGCCATCGACCGGTCGGAAAGCGCTCTGCATAAACCCTGATCAGCCTAATTGGTAAGAGAGAGGATGGAAGGATAGAGGAGGGAAGGACGGGGGTAAAGGAGACAGAAGGGAGAGGAAATGAAACGGAAGAGGAAAGGGAGGCAGGAACGAAACGAAAGGTTAGGTGATTACCAATGGGTTAACGCTATCCCATGTTACTATTATTATTACTGATGTCATCCTTAAAATAATAATAATAATAACGTCAGTAGTCAAGTGGAGTAGCGGAAACAATGTTTGATGCTCATTTAGCCGGATTTTTGTAAAGCCGACACTGTAATTTTTTTAAGTTAGTAGTAAGTTTTTTGGTGGGTTGTGAGTATAGCCTAGGCTGTGTTTTCATGCATATGAATTGCTTTCGTGTACACAAACAGTTTTTCGTTCACCCAGATTGTTTTCGTGACCACAAAGCGGCTTTCGACACCACAATCTTGTTGTCGTGCACGGAAACACTTCTCGTACCACCAACATTATTGTTTACACACGCACACACTCTTTTCGCGTAAACATAAAATAACTATCACTCGGTTCACAATAACAATCACTCGGTTCACAATAACATCACTCGGTTTTAATGTTAATAATGGTATTAACAAATCATCTGACATTTTACACGGGCGATAGAACACAAAAGCATAACATAAGGCTGAGTTGGCATTGCATGACAAGAAACTCCCTGTGTCCTGTTTTTGACACACACAGTAGGAGGCCATCTGTTCTACACACAAGACATACAGCGTGATCACTATACCTGGCGATAATGCACCGATACCATATCACTTCTAAGACATTTAGTAATATGATCTTAGACACAAGGTTCGCGTATAATCCAGTGTTCATTAAGATGTGAATAACAGCCCATGTATGTATGTACTTGTGAAAATATTTGGTGTAATCTGCTTGGATAATTGGAGATTGACAACAAATAAAATAAAAATAGAAATAAAACACACACACAAGAAATTCAACGTGGGAGCTTGTACACTTTCGACAAGTTAAAAAAAAAGAAAAAAAATACACACACACACACCATAGCTTATATATACGTACCAAGAGACACTAACCCTCTTTGATCGCTCGACAACGCAAGCGGCTCAAACAGGTAATGCCATTATAGAGATAAATGAACTAACAACCTCCCCACCTCCTCACCTCACCTCCTCCTCCCTTCACCCGTGACCCGTTCTGAGCACTTCCCATGAATCCATTTGTTGGTGTTGCTGGCAGTGTTAGGATTTATGGAATGGGTTAGACTGTCTGTGTGTGTGTGTGTGTCTGTCTGTGTGTGTGTGTGTGTGTGTGTGTGTGTGTGTGTGTGTGTGTGTGTGTGTGTGTGTGTGTGTGTGTGTGTGTGTGTGTGTGTGTGTGTGTGTGTGTGTGTGTGTGTGTGTGTGTGTGTGTGTGTGTGTGTGTGTGTGTGTGTGTGTGTGTGTGTGTTATCGGATTAGGGAGTTTGGTATATACTGTAGGATTAGGGTGAGTGGTATATAATAGGATTAGGGTGTGAGTGGGAAAAGGAAGTGGGAAAGTATAGATATTCTAAGTTAGTTCTTTTCTCTGTTCCAACAAACTATAATTATATACACTGGTGGAGGAAGGAAAAGCACAAGATATATCAAAAAGTGTTATCTTGCATGACAAAAGAACACTTCTGTTTCGATCTAAATCCCCAACAAGAGTGATATTTTGAAACTGGATAATGTGGACAGGGGAAGCATGGACGATAACGTAAGATAAATGAATAAATAAAAATAAATAAAAACAAAACAAAGCAGATATGTATAAATTATTCGTAGATGAGTTGATTGCTAAAATAATATATATATATATATATATATATATATATATATATATATATATATATATATATATATATATATATATATATATATATATATATATATATATATATATATATAAATAAGTAATTCAGTAAACAGATATATATAGAATCAATCATATACAGTATGTACTTAAATAAACAAGATAAAGTATACTATAGTTTTGATAGTGTGTGTATGTTGTTGCCAGGCTGTCGGTGGTTGACTCCATGATCACAATGTCCCTGGTAGTCACTGAACGATATATGCCTCGTGATCATTGACTTCACTTTCATTATATCCTTTTGAGAACCGGAGTGTGGAATATTGCAGAGCGAGGTAACTGCGATATATATATATATATACAAGGTACCAATTCCCCTGACGGAAACTTGTGCGTTGTTTTGCATGTTACCGTAATATTAGTTATTGCCCAAATGCTGTTCCAGATGATGGGAAGGAATATGTATATATTTTATTTATATGTTTGATTGTACTGTACGTGAGACAGTTGACTCATAATTATAATTAGATTATTTCGTCCTTTTTATAATGTCACGAACATCCCTGGTTCTCCAAAAGCTGCTTCCCTCTCACATGACGGGATGTTGCTGAGTAGTTAGTATTCTGGATTCGTAGCTTATAGGTCGGGAGATCGAATCCTCTCAGGTTAGAGGCTGAAAATATCGAGTTTCAGGCACTAATTTCACAGAACACCTTCGCTGGTACCATAATTGTTGCAGTAATTGAGATTTACCATCATTCCCTCCCACTGTGGCTGGGTGCCAGTTCGGAAGTCGTGACGTGTGTGTGTGTGAGAGAGTAGCAGTTGGCCTGGGCCACGGGAACGGGCTTGTTGAAGCCTATGTCCAGTGTCGGAACACATAAATAAAAAACAAAGTGGTGCTCACATGGATATATCATTATCATTATTATACCAACTCTTGTGTGTGTGTGTGTGTGTGTGCGTGCGTGTGCTTACAGCCCTGGACAAACTTCATTTTCCAGGCTGGTTGCCTCTCTGATTACGTGGCCTCGTTGGAGACTCGGACAAGCAAATACACACGTCACTGCCAGATGTACAATTTTTTGTCTAAATATATAAAGATTCAAGTTGCCGAATCTTGCCTAAACGTAGTCCTCAAGTCCACACTCGTAAATGAATTAACATATTAACAAAGTAGAGTGAAAGAAATGTATATATTGATTCTTTATTGTGTGGCAAACCATTCAACTTATGGGATATGTATTGCTTAAATCGTGTTCTGTTAATCCTGCAAAAATCAATACACACGGTTACGGTATCCTTTTATAGATAATAACTCACAACTAACCACCATGATAAAGTAAACAGACAGATAGATATCCATTGTTAAACATGTAAATTAAAACTGCATCACTAACTATTGTTATATTTTGTGTAGTTAGAAAATTGAAGATAAACGAGTCCTTTAAACAGTGCCACGAAACACAGCCTATATGGAAGTTGCTTGTTTCGTGGCATAGTCAGGTGGAATCAGAAGCCTCCAATTTCCATACACTATCACAGGACCCTTATAAGATGTTCTATAGACACTGAGGCACAGACAAGTACAGTACTGGTATAGATGGGATTAATTCCAGATTCCCTTTTGTAATTCCAGTCAGTAATAACTTCATAATAATTTTCCTATGTGTTGTATTCATATGTTAAATGGTATAAATAGATTATTATACACCTTACTATCTGTTAGTTGATAATCCTTGTTTAATAATAGTTATGTTGAATATTGCATTGTAAAATTAACTGACATTGATTACTTTCTACTCTCTCTCTCTCTCTCTCTCTCTCTCTCTCTCTCTCTCTCTCTCTCTCTCTCTCTCTCTCTCTCTCTCTCTCTCTCTCTCTCCACACACACATAAGCCCAGATTCACACACACATCATATTTAAAAGCAGTGGGTCTGATTCATACAACTTTATATATAATTTATTCTAACATTACTCATCCGATTCCATGAAGATGATGGAAAACATATATAATATTAAAAAGTGTATCTTTATCTGATGAAAAAAATTATTGTGAGTGTGATTCATGCTAATGCATTGCATTTCATATTGCAAATGAAAACATATATTAATTAATAGCCAGATGGCCTGACATTTTAATGAGTAATTTTACAAATTTAAACTGTTGCGACACTATTTCTAAAAAATAAAATAATAATAACGTGTTCATGTGGAACAGACGTGGGTGTGTGTGTGTGTATGTGTCGCCACTGGTGCTACATCAACAGGTACAGTCGCTTAAAAACTCTGAGGCCACTTCTCTCATGAAACCTTCTGACGACTACTGGTGAAAAGCGGCAGGAAGCAATCTAGGCAGCAACAACATTAGCTACAGTGTTCGTTTAGGACATTATCGAGCCACACCGGTGGGATAATAGTTTCTTGATCGACTGTACAATATTATGAAATTCACAATATACTGAAACTAGAATGCTAGGAAACATCACACACAGTCTCAAAACAGGTGTATCAAACTAGGTTCTCGAGAATATAATTATACAGTGCTTTGGGCCGACTTACACCGTAATGAGGAGTCTCTTCAAACACTGACTTTTTATTACCTGCATGACGAGGGTGTGAGTCAGTCAGGTCGATACGTGTACAGTGAGTCTATGGTCGTGTGGAGGTATTGTCCAGAAATTAACTGCAACCTGTGAGACATTCTGAAAGTCCTTTGACATACGACTAAAGGATTATACCGGACGTTTAACACCTCGGCTTGTGTGTGTGTGTGTGTGTGTGTTTTTCTTACCATGTTTCACGACACGACTATTGGTTCCCACTGTATCCCTCCCCTTGATTACTACTCCTGTTTTGAAGAAGTTGTAAGGTTTTTTTCCTTCCCGTAAACAGGTACACAGGACACAGGAATTCGAGGTATAGCCCAAGTGTAAGACGGTCAATTTCTCCCAATATCAAGTTCCTTAGTGCCAAATAGGAGACACTAGGAGCAGAAGTCAGTATTGAGGATGGTAATAAAAAGCAACTACCTGATAAAAGACACTGGTTACTCGTATAGGACAAGTATATTTCACCTGGGATGTAGCATAATTCCTGTGTCCAACTGTACTACATACAACCAACGAACCAACCGGCCGGGAAAGGAATTTTTATCTGGGACTATAGAAGTGTGTGTTCAGCGGCGTGTGTTTTGTATACATGTACTGTGAGAGAGTCTGTACTTACATCCAAAACGCGTGCGTGCGTGCGTGCGTGCGTGCGTGCGTGCGTGCGTGCGTGCGTGCGTGCGTGCGTGTGTGTGTGTGTGTGTGTGTGTGTGTGTGTGTGTGTGTGTGTGTGTGTGTGTGTGTGTGTGTGTGTGTGTGTGTGTGTGTGTGCGTGCGTGCGTGCGTGCGTGCGTGCGTGCGTGCGTGCGTGCGTGCGTGCGTGCGTGCGTGCGTGTGTGCGTGTGTGTGTGTGTGTGTGTGTGTGTGTGTGTCTGTGTGTGTGTGTGTGTGTGTCTGTGTGTGTGTGTCTGTGTGTGTGTGTGTGTAGTAAAGCCAAATTGTCTGATTACTATTGCTTCCCTCGATCCCATCCATATTTTTGAATAGCTTACTTACACACCACAACTACAACTGTACATTCAGTTATCAAATACAAGCAGATAACAACAAGTAGCCTACAATAATCAGATCATCACTACAGTCATAATACATCCCCTTTAACCTTGGCTGGCTGTTGCTCCAGGTAATTAACTTTCCCCCGACCCTTCACACAAGAACCAAGATCAAGCAAGAGCAAAGGACTGACACGGAATTACAAACACGAGAACCTCTGTGAAATGTACACTGGCCAATCTCCCTCCCGTCCACACGTCGTCCTTGACAAATAAAAATACATTACATTTATTTCTTATTTACTCACGCTGTTATATTATTACGCATACAGTGTTATTTATAGTTTTAGATAGTGTTAATTTTATTCGGCTCGTCTGCTGGTGTCCCTCGGTGGCGGTACGTTAAGGGGAGGATACAGTGTTGGTAAATCAGGAGCAAATTATTCCTCCAAACTATCCCAAACAACAGGCCACCATTATTTTTGTTCCTCTGGTTCTGTTTTCTGGCATACTTTGGAGGAATCAAGGCACTCCAATGTAACAAAAGTATACCATCCCCTTAATCGTGTCTGACTTACACAAAATACAATGAAAATGGCATGTTGCACTAATTACACAAGGCTGTAATAAGAAATGGTGGCACCCTTGAGTCACATTTGCTGGCCTAGGTTTCCATTCCCGGGGTGGAGAAGAACTATACTTAATAATGCACAATTTCGGTTCAGATCAGAGAGAACGTCACGAGCAACAAATCTGAGCTACAGGCAACCAACCAACCATCAGGGCGTGAGAGGTTTGTTGTTGTTGTAACGCCCTTATATCCAGGGTTATCTCTCAGTCCTGCCTTACCCACAAAATAATACTCATGCATATATGAAAGTCAGTGGGCCGTGTGTTGTGAGTTAAGGAGATATTGTTTAACCTTCTCATGTTCACAAGGTTACTCCCGGATAAGCAATATCTTGTGTAGTTATTTATAAAACGTAAAACTACGAAACACCTCACTGGGAATGTATGCATGTTAATCCTATAATCCCTGTGAAAAAAAGTAACGGGATTAACGAAAGGGAGAAGGGAACAGAGATAGAGAGAGAAAAAGGGAGGGACTAGAAGGGAATTAAGGAAAGGCTTAGAGTGCTAAAAGTAACGGGACACTTAACAGGGTACTACACTACACTGCATACGTTACGCGTTTGGAAAAAAACTGGGGGCAAGTAACTCCTACAAACTCTTCCAAGAAACAGGTTACCGGTACCTCAGTTAAGTTGACTTGACCAGTTTCTTTGCACAGTCTGGGGGAAACGGTAGCCTCCAGTGTGGCTAGAGTATACTGTATCACCCTCTAAAACACTCGACTCAAAGGAGAGGTGCCGGTTCCTCAGTGGGTACGAAATGCAACACGTAATTTTTTCTCCTTACCATGCAACCGGGCGAGGCAAAGCAAACCGGCAGAGCAAATACAAAAAAAGTTGCAGCGAATAAATAGAGCAGTGTATAGCAAAAATAACAAACTAACACGAGGTCCATTTTACGGGTATGGTATATTGACTCTCCCCGGGCTTCAAACACGGCCACACACACACACATGCGCACGCCGCCAGCACAAACAAACACCAGCCAGCGCACACCAACTCATACGTGTACGACAAACATCATCCCCAGCCCCCACTCCCCTCCCAAGCTAAACAGTGCAGTAGTAGAACACACACACACACACACACACACACACACACACACACACACACACACACACACACACACACACACAGCAGGAAGATAAACAGTTTTACCCTTATCCTAACCGGGGTTGGGAGGGGGCCGAGTGGTTGTTGGTTAGTAAAGCGTTCCTGCCTCCTCTGTGCTCATGTGTTTTGCTCTCGACCCAGTTCTTTACCATCATGCTCAGTATGTTCTCACTCTCTCTCCCTCTCTTCTAGATACGTTATGATTAAGGGTTTTGGTATGCCTTTGTACTCAGTCACTCCCTTGCAATTATTTTAATTGACCCTCCTTTCTATTTACGTCATTCGTGCTTGCTGCCCCACCTTTTCATCATTTTCTCCTTGTTCCTGCTTGGTCTTCCAGGCCTAGAGCAGTCTACTGTCTGTCTGTCTGTCTGTCTATCTGTCTCTCATACGACACAAGTTAAAACACAACGTTGCAAATTATAGTGATAGTTATTCCAAGCATCTTTTGGTTATGAAGGCAGATAAGTTAATTATGAATAAAATACATGAAAAAAGTGTCGGGTTGCCACAGTTGACACTATCGACCATCATGCATAACACACAACAGATTTATTCCTCACGAGCTATAAGCCCAATGGACACTAACGTGGCGGGGTCTTAAACTCAATGGATACCTCACGCTCATGTTCAGTAGATAAAGTAGAAGAATGAGAAGTTAGTGGGTTAGGGGTAAGGGGTTGGAAGGTTAGAGTAAAAGATTGGCAAGTTAGGGAAAGAGTTGACCGATTGGAGTAAATAAAATGCAGTTTTGGGGTAGGAGATTGGTAGGTTGGGGAAATCGGTTGGCAGTTTTAGGGAAGGATGTTAGTAAGTTGGGAATAGAGGGTTGGCAAGCCCGAAGAATCTATCCAATTGTCCAACGAAGCGGACCAGACCGGCAAATATAATTACAATACATTTCCATTTACTTACCTGAGAGATTTTGCGCGAGGTCAGATGGAACAGCATCAACATATCATCCCCATTTGGTCTGCATCAGTGGTAGTGTCAGTAAGGTGCTGAGGGTTTGTCGGCCACTCTTCTTTGTAGGTCACTCTTCACTGTGGTAGGCAACAAAAATTCCTTTGGTAAAATTTCGAGGCTCAAAATTGAAGCTCTGCTGTTTTATAGATGAGAAATGGTGACTCCATTCCCTCTGAGGATGAATGAAGGATAAATATGAATGGAGACTATCAGACAAACAGAGATGGGGGAGAGAAAGATATATATATATGTATGTGTGTGTATGTGTGTGTAAATATATACAGCATAAATTTACAGAGAGATATATTTCAAATCAGAATGAATAGAGCAGTGAATACAGTATATCACTCAGGTCAATATAAAGTTGGTTGGAGGTTTGCGTGTGTTGGTGCTCTCACCAGCGGGGGACGCGGGACTGATGTCGTGACCGCAGGATATATTTACATGTCTTGTGTAATCTGATTAAGGCATTCAACCAGTAAAAACTCATTTTATTGATAATTGCCACACACGAAAAATTAAAACGCAAATTAATTAATTTCGTTGTTCTAATAACACACACACACACACACACACACACACACACACACACACACACACACACACACACACACACACACACACAGACACAAACAAACACACACACACAAAATGTATTACCTGCCCCACTTTCTTTGTATACTTTTCTTTAGCTGCATATAATCGAAAATCATAAGCTAAAGTACGACATTTTTTATATATATATATATATATCTTTGTTAATAGAGATGTTACTTTACAACCCCATGGACCTTGTGATGTTGTCAGAAAATTAGCGGCAAATGAATCCTTCAAATATTGCCACGAAACACCACCTATATAAATTATGGACAGTGAGGAGGATTCAGAAGTCTCCATTTGAGGTGGTAATTCTTTTTTGGTACATTGGAGTGTCTTGATTCCTCCAAAGTATATGCTAGGAAACAAGACCAGAGGGGCAAACATAATGGTGTTCTGTTGCTTGGAATAGTTTGGAGGATTCAGTTTCTCCAGAATTAACAAGACAAGACATAGCAAATCCAACACTAAATCTGTTCTGGTATCAGTGTCAGGAAAGTTAATTAAGGGGGAAGTTTTGTGTTGGTAAAACTGGAGCAACTGAACCCTCCAAACTATTCCAAGCAACAGAACACCATTATTTTTGCTTTTCTGGTCCTGTTTCCTAGCATACTTTGGAGGAATCAAGGCACTCCAATGTAGCAAAAAAGAATAATGACCACCTTAATATGAACCAAATGGAGTAAGTAACCAGTGCAAGTAAGGGTATATATAGAGACTGACCACCAAGCGTCTATCATGTAAAATGTGAACGACTGCGGCTCCTTAATCCACCGAATACGTATAGATTGATTTGTCAGTGACGTTCGAATCCGTCTAAGCAGCTTATGTGTCCTGAGTCGCGATAACGAAACACTAATAACAGATGTAGTCCCCAAACTGGTTGAGTTAAGCCACTCCCACCATCTTCTATCAACGCCAGGAATTCACACACGGAAAGTGGACGTACACGAGGGGGGACAGAGGGCATTTTCGTCACAAATAACACCCCACTAATTACTTAATTACACATACTTCACTTTTGGTCTAGTACTGTATAACGATGGACACTTGGGTATTTTATGTCACCACTGTACAAAACATCAAATCACTACACAACACACCACTGTACACTCTGCACTTCCATCTATATTCACAACTCGTCGGTTTCAAATCATTTTGCTCATCACTGAACGATCATTCCTGACATACCTTTTAAAACACGTTTATTACACTGTCAAACAATATGAAGGCGATCTGTTTGTGAATGTGTATTTGCGAATAATAGTTCATTGCTACTATCTTGAAGCTGAGATAACACAAACAATCCTCAAAGGTCAACCTTGACAGAGATGCTTTCAAATTTGATTGATTGAGGATGACAAAGGACAGCCCAAGGCCTAGAAGACTCTGTCACCCGTAGTTTTAAAACATTTGAGGGCCCTTACTGGAGCTCTATGAACACTCCAAATAATCCAGGCCACAAAACGCTTCAGTGTTTCGAATAGGGAATCAGTTGCCTGGAGTAGTTTGGAGGGTTCATAGAGCTCCAGTAAGGGCCCTCAATTTTTTTAAACTACGGGTGTGTAGGTACTGTACAGTCAGCGGTAAAAGTCCTGTCGCTACACCTACCAAGTCTTGAAATACAGAATGATATTATTATTTGTATATACTGTATAATTATATATATGATTCACAGGTTCGTACAGAAAAGTTTACTAAGTTTGTCCCTGCATGTTATAATTTGATGCTGAATATGTTTGTCCAATTATTAATAATCTTAGATGCTATCATTCAAGAAGCGTTGAGTGAGGCGACAGGACTTTTACCGCCGACTGTACAGTACGATAGAAGGATGAAAAAGATGAAGTCCCTGCTTGGAGTAGTATAAGGAAGTGTTGTCCACATCTGTACATCTATCTCTAGATTAATTATAAATGAAAACTCCACTTCGCCTGCCCGTAAATTAATAATGATTTCCGTAGCTGTAAACACTCGCTATAAATATTTGAGACAAGTGAAAGGAAGCCTCATCACTTCTATTATTTCCCTCCGTTTTATTTGTCTTTATTCATTTTACTGATATATTAGTGGTTCACACACCATAATTATCTATACTCACTATAGTTATATCTTTTACATATAAATTCCTTCACTGAATTCACGAGGATATAAATGTTGATTATTCTGTTTTTTTTTTTGCCCGCGAGTCTTGAAACATACTTCACATCAATTCAATATTAAACATCACACTCATGGCCAGGGAGAGAAATAGAGAGAAAGGAAGTGACAGAGAGAGGGAAAGAGAGAAATACAGTACAGGGTTTTGAAAATAAAGTAACTGAGAGAGAGAGAGAGAGAGAGAGAGAGAGAGAGAGAGAGAGAGAGAGAGAGAGAGAGAGATCTTCCACACGAGTATGCTTTCTCCTTGCATTAAAGTGATTAAACCCTCGTCATCGGAGTTAGTATAGCTTTGTCCATAAACACGGGGGCCTTGTAAATTTCTTAAACAAACAAGTGGACGGAGAAAAACTTAGAATAATCAGAGAGCGGAGTGGAGAAAAAATGTTAATCGGGTGGTTTCAGGTGAGTAAATGCAGTAAGTACAGAGCTGAAGGTAAAGTTGTATGTACTGTACCACCAGTCGACTACCCAGCCAAGCCAAGCCAAGCCCAGCCAAGCCAAGCCAAGCCAAGCCACAGCAGCAGCAGCAACAACATATATACGGCCCACACACACCTCCCTCCACGCAACATAAATACAACACGTAGCGAGGGAGAACAATTCCTGTATTTCCCGGCCCGAGTGATGGCAGCGGCGGTGGTAATGGTCAACTCATTACCCGACCGAATTTAACGTCAGACGCGTGGGAGGAAGGGATGAGGGGGAGGGGGGAAGGGAGGGGGGTTGGCTGGGGTTATGTTGTACGAGGACGGGTGGGTGGGTTGCGTTGTCCTTTGTTTGTTTATGGTTAGATGGTTGGTTGGTTGGTTGGTCGGTGGAGGTGGTGGTGGTGGAGGAAGTGTTATTGTTGTTGTTGATTATTGTTGTTGTGATGTGGTGTGGATGTAGAGGCTGGTGGTGGTGGTAGTGGTGGTGGCAGAGGAGGACGAGTGTTGTTATTGGTGTTGATGCTGTTGTAGTGTGATGATGTGGATGTAGAGCTTGTTATAATGGTGGTGGTACTGACTGTTATTGGTGTTGCTTATAAAAGTGGTGTAGCTTAAGAGTGGTAGTGTAAATGTAGAGGGTGGTAGTGGTGGTGGTGGTGGTGGTGGTGGTGGTGATGGTGTTGGTGTTCGTGATGGTGATGGTGTTCGTGTAGGTGGTGGTGATGGTGTTGGTGATGGTGTTGGTGGTGATGGTGGTGGTGATGGTGGTGGTGTTGGTGTTCGTGTTGGTGATGGTGTTGGTGGTGGTGGGTGGTTATTTTGAGGGAGAGTGATGTAGCTGTGGTGATGGTGATCGGGCATGCTGGTGATATCGTGCGTGGAGGCTGTTGAGGGAGAGTGTGTGTTAACGTGTTTTGGTAGTGGTGATTATGGAGATATTGAGGAAAGGTTAGAATACTACAAGGTGCTCTACTGATGTTATACAAAGTTGAGTGGGACGAATGTTTTGGTTAGTGGTGTTGTTGTTGATGTTGTAGTGGTGGGTGATGTTATAACTGTGAACGAGACGAGAGTATGGTGTTTTTGTCAGATGGTGGTGACTGTGGTGGGATCAGGGACTGTTATTGGTCATGGTAGCGATGTATGATTGTGGTGGGAATAGGTGGATGGAGGTGGGAATGAAGATTAGCCCTGACACCGATGTATAGGGGCGGGAATTTGTGGTTGTCAAGCGGGATAGAGGTGATTTTAGCAGAGGTAGCAACCAATTTGGAGAGTGGCAGCGGTGAGGGTGATGCCGAGTGAATAATTGTAATTTTGTGTGTTTGTGTTTGTGTGTTTGTGTGTGTATGAAAGAGATAGAGAGAGAGGGGTATATACTGTATTATACTGTATTTACAAACATACATACATACATAATTATATACATAAATTGATGGACAGATAGATAGAAAGAAAGATAAACAGACAAATAGACAGATAAATACAAACATACATACATAGACAAACAGACACCGACAGAAAGACAGATAGAGAGAGAGAGAGAGTGGGGGGTGGGGTGGGGGGGGAGAAAATAAATTGGTTGATGTTTGAGGATAAATGTAGATCAGTGGGATTTGGCGAGCTTACCTTTTATGTGGGCGAACGAGTGTACTTTGTTGTGGGTGTACTGTGGGTGTTGTGGATGTACTGTGGGTGTTGTGGATGTACTGTGGGTGTTGTGGATGTACTGTGGGTGTTGTGGATGTACTGTGGTGTGGGTGTACTGTGTTGTGGATGTACTGTGGTGTGGGTGTACTGTGTTGTGGGTGTACTGTAGGTGTTGTGGGTGTGTGTGTGTGTGTGTGTACTGTGTTGTGTGTGTACTGTGGTGTGGGTGTCCTGTAGTGGGGGGTGTAAGGGTGTGTGTGTAATACTGTATACAGTATAATATTATGTAGTTAGTGTACTGGTAGACGGGTGCATGGGTGTACTGTAGGCTATAGTTTAGTGGGTAAGTTGTGTGTGTGTGTGGGTGTGTGGGTGTGTGGGTGTGTGTATGTGTGTGTAGTATAGTGTAGTGTAGTGTAGTGTAGTGTAGCGTAATAACTTAGTGTAGTGTAGCGTAGTGTAGATGTAAGAATATTCAGTAGTGTAGTGTTGCTTTACAGTTTTACTCCAGAACATATCGTGTATTAAGAGTATAGTGTAGATATACAAGTGTTTATTGTAGTGTGAATGCAGTCTGGTGTATATGAAGGAATACTGTGTGGCCTGCCTGGGTGTAATGGGGTGTAAAGGGAGTATATTCTGGAGTACTGTGTTGTGGGATGTAAGAGGTAGGATATTTTGCAACGTGGGTGTAACGTGTGTGTGTGTGTGTGTGTGTGTGTGTGTGTGTGTGTGTGTGTGTGTGTGTTCTGCGAAATGGTTAAAATATTTTCTGAGTGTTCTCTGCAGGTGAGTATAACTAGGCACGATATTTTAACATGACGTGAATGAGGTTCGATGTAGAGCACTTGTATGTATGTATGTATGTATGTATGTATGTATGTATGTACAGTACGGTGTGAGTAGAAACCAAGTCAAAGAGTCTGTCTAGCTAGGGGTTTTTGGTACTTGAATTAATTAAGGTGGTCTGATACGGAGGCAGAGATTAGTTTAGTATTAGTATCTTATATCATTTGGTTGAGACACTGAAAATGGGCAGAGTATAGCGTAGTAGCCTATGTTAGTTTGGGTGAAGGATAGTGACTGAGGAATGAGGATACACTAGCCATCTAAAATAAATGTATCCAGGCTTGATTCGAATAGCCTGATCGAATATTAAACGAGCTCAAGCCAATATAAAGTAGAAGAAGCGTTGTCATTGGTTCACTTGTATATCAAATGATTCGAAACTTCAACAAGACATGGATACACATTTTGGATTGCGACTGTACAAGCCCCACCCAACACTCTGCGTGGGAAACGTTGAAGTTATTTGAAACATGGTGTGAAATTAATTTGTAAACACTATTGCAGTAATATCATGAGAGAATATTAATAGTGATATGAAATAATAATAATAATAATAAACATATTTTACAGTACGGCGGGTGGGAGAAGATTACATTAGTTATCCAGCAATATAAAATAGTTTTCAATAAGACAGGGCAACCGTACATGAGCACAGAAATCCTTGGTTTAATGGATAACTATATAAAATAATTACGACTTACCAATTTACCTTTAATTATAGTGGTATAGACGATAAGAGCTTTCTGTGGATCAGTCTTTGATATATGAGAATAAACAACTTTATAGAATCTGAATACACGGAGTTAAGTCTCATTTTGTAAAAGAGAAATTGTTTTATATTTTTTCCTACCATCAAGCTCTGAAACCCTTTTGTTATTCAGCAATCAATGCCTCACTGACAAGGATCTGCAAACTTATATTTCCCATAGCAGCCTCGGCTTCAATTCCTGACCGAGATTGTCAATGCTATGTCTGATAACTCGACTCAGCCATGGGTTTTAAGGCACGTTAGGACTTATTAAATTGTGTTGGAGCAGTTTCAAAAATGTTGTAAAAATAAAATATAAGAATAAAAGAGTGAAAAAAAACAAGCCTTCAAATGTTGATTCTCGTGTATATATACTTTTTTCTTTTAATATGAAAACCCCTGAACCAAGTTAGACCAAACCCACCCTGGGTTGAATTTCAAAATGTGTTGGTATTTTACATTTTTTTTGGGCTCCCTTACCCAAAAACACTAGTTTTTAAACTTGTTTCTCATTATGGTTGGGGATTTGTGTGCGACGAAAATAAACAAACAATTTAAAAAACACGTAAGGTCAACAAAACACTAATCACACACACACACACATGAAAAAAACGTATGCTGAAACAGTGTCGGATGCCACGGGAGCCAGTCTACCTCTTAATGTACTGTACACATCACCACAGGTAATACACACCCACGGGGAATATCAGAGAGAGAGAGAGAGAGAGAGAGAGAGAGAGAGAGAGAGAGAGAGAGAGAGAGAGAGAGAGAGAGGAAATTTAATAAAGTATAAAAATGTGAAGTGCAAGTAGAAAGAAAAGAGGGTACCGGTAGGACATAATGAAATTAAATGTTGGTGATATCATAGAAGAAGACGCCATATTTATCATGGACATTTCATAACACATGTACTCTGTAATTTAAGCTCAGTTACTTTTCGGAATTCATTGAGCATTTTCATATCAAAGGCACATCACAATAGCGCTCATGTGTTTCCTTCCCACACATATGTATTTCGGGTGAGAATGTTAACACCTTTTATCCCATAAGGAAAAAAAATGGTATTTAATTTTTTTAATTAAGAAATCGGCATGAATGTTCCAGAACCAAATACATTTTCTCAACTAACCCTAATTATTTGAATTATTTGTGGGTATTTTTCTAAGCAGCCAGTTGATCATGTATGTACAAACCTATTTCTAATGTTATATTTATTATATCGTGCGTGATAAATTTTACATAGTAATAATAATAATAATAATAATAATAATAATAATAATAATAATAATAATAATAATAATAATAATAATAATAATAATAATAATAATAATAATAATAATAATAATAATAATAATAATAATAATAATAATAATAATAATAATAGAACTTTCATATCTGAGAGAAGTAGCATCTCAACCAGTCTACTATATTGGAAAAGTTAGCGTTTTATATTTGAACTTATCACCTCCAATGTTGTCACTTTTCGATGGCAGTAAGTATTTTTTGTTTCATCAGAACTTCAAGAGACGACTGAGGGGCATTATGGATTTGGCCTGGGTTGACCTATTGTTTATTGACTTTGATGTGAAAGATATGGCGATGTACGGTTGGACACATGAACGGGTGGTACAGTCCATGCAGGTGAAAGATACTTGTGCCATTTGAGTAACCAGTGTCTATTATCAGGTACTTGCTTTTTATTACCAGTGTCTATTATCAGGTACTTGCTTTTTATTACCATCCTCAATACTGACTTCTGCCCCTGATGTTTGTTTCCTATTTGACCATCTTTCACTTTATGCTGTACCACCCATTCATGAGTCCAACTGAACCTTCTCATCAACACTGAAACTCATCATGTAAAGGAGGATTCGTGAATAATCTAATATTTCAGCACGTGTTATAATAGCGTTGTGATTTCACGCCATGATCCGGGGCTGCAGGCGGTATAATTCGTAGACTAACTGAGGCATGAAATACTTGCAAATAATTCATGCACGTTATTTATTTCATACATACAAGCCTCAACATGGGTTCGGGGACAACACAACTGTAGATTTGTTACCCATAATTACTTTTGGACCGAAATGATATAATAGATATTTCTGTGCGACACTCATATATATATATATAGAACTTCAACAACCAATGACGACCCCTGAAGTTTTTTCGAGAGCTATATAACACCACATGATTTATTTTGATGAATGAAAATACTAGTGACGTACAAAAGAGTAAACAATTGATTGGAGCAAATTATAACTACCTATATATCTTGGTAATGGAAACATCAAAAGAATTGTGGACTGAATAGGGAGTTCTTACAAATTCCCTCTGCTACAATCATCTCCCTACGGTACTGCCTCTTCATGTTGGGCATTTTTTTTTTCTACCACGCTCTCACGTCAACAAGACTCAGTGGACAGAATGAAGTGCAGTTGTACCATCACCAGGAAGAACGCGGTGTAGGAATGACCCATATATCTCACAGCACGGTACACATCGGCAGTAGTTGTAAGACATTGAATTGAAACACCTCATGCATCTCATCTGGTATTCCATAAGGTCTGACTATATACAATGATCACTATGTCTGAGGATATTATTACAAACGTCCAGAGGTTGAAAACATTTACAGGAATTAGAGCGAACTTAAAAATATAACATCTATCACCATAAATTACATGATTGGATTTTTAGACACATATGATTTTATACGATCCAGTTATAATCCCATCGTCTAAGGGTAAAGTCTACGCCAATACATACACGTTCCTTATAGTTGCATATTAATTAATTGAGGTACGCGAGAGATCAGACTGTCACCGTCACTCTGTCTCCTTTTCAGTTCACCTCCCAACGTTTTCTTGATGTTGGGTGAGAATTCATCCCTTGAACGATGAGTCTATGTAGTTGGTGAATAAATCCGTTGGGAACTAGTTCGACAAAACAACAAGCAAAGGATGCCATCATTCGTAATCAAAGTAGCCATCCACTGGAATAGATACAGTTAAAACCATTATAGGATCTGAGGTGGGTTGTGGCAGGAACGTAAATTCCACTATGGTTTCCCTAAGTAAATTTTATAAAATATTTGACATAGTTTTCAGTATAAAATTTATAGTGAACAAGAACTTGACGTACTTAATGAGAATGTATAATTTAAGCTTCAATTTAGGAGTACAACAAACTAATCCAGTTCTCATTTCCCCTCACATAATATTCGCCAACTATTCATAAGCTACTGCAGGATAACTCCAGATACAAGCAAGTTGCGGTAACTTATTGTACCTCAGGTAGTATGAAAAGTGAAGAAGAAAGCCTGGAGGGAACGCAGGGAGAACTTAGATTAACTGCCAGCGTAAAAAGAAAGGGAAGTGAAGGGTATATAAGGAGGGTGCATACATTAGCAGAAGGAGCCATGGAAGAGGAAAGGGATCAGTGGGTGGTGTAGGGGATATCTTTTCATCCCCCTTGTGTATGGACGATGCACTTGTGTATGTAGTATATAACATAACGTGAGACTGATACTTTGAATTCCCCTTAAACTGCATTAAGGGGAAAAATTTGTGTTACATTGCATCTGTCAAAAAAAAAAAAAATAGATGTCATACACACATACACACACTCACACTCCCCTTAATTAAACGTAGGGGGAAAACATGTGTTTACGTTGCATCAGCCACTAGAACACAAACACACACACACACACACACATTCCCGAAGGTCACACGTATATCCCTAAAGTAGTAATTAAACCTTTCACATACAGGAACCATTTTTTGAGTGAAGCTAAGACTTGAAATTAAAAACTTTTACGTATGATTATATCACGGAACCGATCGCTATATCTTCACCTGATAAGTGTTTTTGTTTAGTGTTTATTTTTGTTCTGTGTCTGAAAACCTGGCGCAAAAGAAACGACTGAAATAATGTCCCAGGTCCCGAGCGAGTGGTGGCAATTCCCCGTGTAGGAAAGATGTAAAAGCCGGGTGAGGTGAGGTGAGGTGAGGGTGGAGACTGAGGGGCTGGCGATGGAGTGGAAGTGTGGTGTTAAGTTGCGTGCACTGGGACGTGGCGGAGGGTCCTCTGTGTGTGTGTGTGTGTGTGTGTGTGTGTGTGTGTGTGTGTGTGTGTGAGAGAGAGAGTATTTATAAATTTATATACAGTGTGTGTGTGTGTGTGTGTGTGTGTGTGTGTGTGTGTGTGTGTGTGTGTGTGTGTGTGTGTGTGTGTGTGTGTGTGTGTGTGTGTGTGTGTGTGTGTGTGAGAGAGAGAGAGAGAGAGAGAGAGAGAGAGAGAGAGAGAGAGATAGAGAGAGAGAGAGAGAGAGAGTATTTATAAATTTATATCAGTTTGTGTGTGTGTGTGTGTGTGGGATGCTCTTCCATGATCATATATTCTGTACAAGTATCCAAGTAAATCTTGCACACTGGGAGGACACCAAGATTTTCCAATTTTATTGCATCTTGTTTCTAGCTGAAAGGCCATAAAAGTTTTCCCATTGAGGACACTGATATTCCCGCTGAGAAGACACCATACACCAGCAAACAACACCAAGACATCACTCGTTTCCAGCTGAGAGGAGGCCATCGTTCCAGGTAAGAACACACATGAGAGATGCTGACAACAAGAGCACCGACGGGACTGCTGGAAGGATAACTTTCTACGGTATTGTGGAGTGTGGCTGTGTGGGTGGCAACCGGCTTATTTGTTACTGGTGTATTGTGCTAAAGTTCTATGACGTTGGTGAGAAGGTACGGTATTTGCTATAATGACACTTTTCACTTCGGTAGGTCTGACACGGTGAGAAGGATGTATGTATGGGTAAACTGTATATGTATAAAGAGAGGAAACAGTGATGGAACAATGCATAACATCGGCAAGAATAAGGTACTCGAGCCATATACAAAAATCATGTACAAATGTTTCAAACAAAATGTGGTGAAATACAATGCACATTCAATGATTTCACACTCTCCATATAAATTTCTTTTTTGCATTGTAAAAATTAAAAGCGTTTATAAAACTCTGAAATATTGGTATGAAAAAATGTTCGTCCTCTCACCAAAATTCTGGGAGTGATAGAGAATTCTCTGTGTCGCTGATGAAATCAGCATACTAAAATTAACCAAAGCAAAACTCTTACATTTCCGTTACAGTGTAAATTCCGGAAACTCGATAGTGAAGCCAATACTAATATATTTGTGCATTGAACATTAATACATTATTGTTTCTTGTTCGTCATCAATTATTTCCTTGCACACTGTACTGTCTTGTATCAAACGAAACTACCTAAATTTTAAATGTTTGGCGTAACTTTCTATTTGCACTTTAATATCGAAACATATTTAATTTATATATAGTCTCCTCCATCTAAGATTCTAGGTATGTCACTAAAAGCTCAGACAAAAAGTAATTTGTCTACGTATTGAGAGACTAAGTAGCCGGGTAATAAGGATTTGAAGAACCACTACAAAAGTATCGTAGTCAGTCAAGGCTCCTTATTATTCGTGGTAGCGTTTTGTTTCGTTGGCTGTGACTGCGGTACGACAGTTCATTCTACACTAATTAAACGATCAGTAAATTTTTTTCTTTCAATTTGTGCTTCTAGGAATTTTTGTTACACTTTTTGTACCGTTGTTATCTTTATTTCCTCTTCTTCTACTCTCTTTATATTCCTACTACTCTGTATATTTTTTAAGCTCTTGGAAATTACCCTCCTGGTCCTTACAGTAATTTATACTTCACAACCTTTCCATATTTAACTCTAACGCATCCCTGACTCATCGCCAATGTTAGAAAATAGACTCACTGTTTGCTTTAAAAGTGTCTGGTCGGCAGTTCTATGAAACTATTATTAGCCATGAATCATGTCCTCAGTATAACCAATGACTGACTGAAATTTTAGCAGTGTTTTCTAAAGTCCACTGCATGCGCAAGTTTTTGACGTTTGCAATACTTCTTGGGGAAATGAGAATGCAGAGAGGTTGTTTTCGTGCACAGAACTCGTCACTTTAAATGGTCCAAATTTTTTTTTTTTTATTTCACAAATCTTTCGATGAAATACATAACGTTCTCTGTCGTATAATAACCGTGAAACTCAGAGAGCCTTTACAACATAGTCCTTCTCTGACGAAACGTTGTTAAGCAAGTCTTGGATACACCTCGTCTAAAGCTTACACAAGTGGTTATATGTTTCCCGGGATCCCTTATATTCCAGCCTCCTCCTCCACCACACTCTACCCCTACTCCCCCTCAGTCCCCAGTCCGCCACCACCACTCAACTTCCCTCACCCCCACCACTCTTCCTTATTTTCCAGTCTTCATCTACCACTCAACTTCCCTCACCACCACTCTTCCTTATTTTCCAGTCTTCATCTACCACTCAACTTCCCTCACCCTCACTCTTCCTTATTTTCCAGTCTTCATCTACCACTCAACTTCCCTCACCACCACTCTTCCTAATTTTCCAGTCTTCATCTACCCCTCAACTTCCCTCACCACCACTCTTCCTTATTTTCCAGTCTTCATCTACCACTCAACTTCCCTCACCCTTACTCTTCCTTATTTTCCAGTCTTCATCTACCACTCAACTTCCCTCACCAACACTCCTTATTTTCCAGTCTTCTTCCACCACTCCACTACCCCTCATTCCCCGTCCCCTTCCAATACCCCAATAATCCCACCCTCTCTTCGTCCCCCACACAGTCTCACAGCAGGGAGGGGGCGGAGGGGGCGGTGGGGGGAGGGGGTAGAAGGGGTCTCTGGTGAGGAACGTGGTCAAATTAATTTCTTGACAAAGCTGCTTTAAGCTCCGATGCAGATATTGCGTTCGTGTGTGTGTGTGTGTGTGTGTGTGTGTGTGTGTGTGTGTGTGTGTGTGTGTGTGTGTGTGTGTGTGTGTGTGTGTGTGTGTGTGTGTGTGTGTGTATGTGTGTGTGTGTGTGTGTGTGTGTGTGTGTGTGTGTGTGTGTGTGTGTGTGTGTGTGTGTGTGTGTGTGTGTGTGTGTGTGTTGCTTCATTTTCTTATTAGTATACAGGATGGAGTAATATCAAGAGCTTAAGAGCAGAGTGTTGTAGTCATAAGAGGGTGTCACGTCAGCACACTTTCCTCCTTCCTCTGTCCAATCTAAGACTTCCTCCGTTCCTTCCTCCGTTCCCAAGTCTGTCTTCTGAAACCCGCAAATTAAAGTAGAGCACAACTGACCTGGAGACGGAGAATGAAGAACAGAGGACGAAGGAAATAAGTGATTGCTAAACTCTTATTCCTTAAAAAATAGTGACTGAAGACTTCTTGAGTTCTTTTCTCTAACTAACATTACTGTAGATGATTTCCTCGTCTGCCGGATGGACAAAATATGACTTCAAATAGTGACAATTTATTTTACTTAGGGAGCCAACTTCTGTAGACAAATCGAAGGACTATGGACTCCTCTGAACTAAACACAGAAACACACTCGTGCCTCAGTACAGGAGAAAGATATCAGTAACCCTTCATTTCGCCGAGAGAAAATGACCCCCAACCCAAAACTATCGGCTTGAGTCCTACAAACCAAACCTAAATCAACGTCAGAAGTTTGATGATGTCATATAAACGTCCCCGTCGTCGAGAGAGAGAGAGAGAGAGAGAGAGAGAGAGAGAGAGAGAGAGAGAGAGAGAGCGAGAGAGAGAGAGAGGCAACCACCATATTGAGTACAAACCATGAAGTGATAATGACATAGACGATTACACTGAACTCTGGTGGCAACATAAATTACTTAACATGTAACTGTAATTCAATTTACATATGATTAACTGATATGAATAATTCACGTAATAATAATGTGCCGCAACGTCATCTCGTAAATTATAATATTATAAGGTGAATATAAATGGCAATAATGAAATATTAAGAAGTAACTGTATAAATCCTTAATGTGAGAATGGGAGAGGTTATTATTGAGGTGTATACAGGGTGTCATTCGTTATCTGTCAGTCTTAATTATCTATTATTCTTGACAAAATTGCAATTCTTGTAGATAAATTAGCTTTTTCTGGACTATTTACATCGTCTGGCTGTTGTTCATTTTGTCGTGAAGTATATATAAGACTAAAGTAATTGTTTATAAGTGCATGGCAACAATAATGATTTAGATCTGGAGGTTTGTCAGGCTTCCCTCCTATACAAGTATACGGTTTTAATCAGAGAAATGCATAGCATGTGTCAGGTGTAGTTAGCTCAAGGGGAGATTGTACTGTTGGTGAATGGAAAGGTCTCCTATTTCTCCAAACCATACCATGAAACAAACATATCCCCTATGAGTACACACCACTGAAGACATCTGTTTTCTGGCCTAGTTAGGAGAAATCAGTAGCCTTCCAAATCACAAACAAGAATATCTCCCATTAATTAAAGGTTAAAACTGTAATCATAAATGTATTTCCATTTGTCAATTTACCTGGAGCCATATCTGTCCACCTTATACTTTTTCCCACCTATATACTGTTATCCTCCTTCATCTATCTACTAACACCATGCATGTTTTCCCACCAGCCATCTATGCTCTATTATTACCATCACTATTCTTCCTCTTCTACCACATGTCCTTTCACTTATAATACAACCTTTCCCCCAAGTACTGTATATACCTCATGTCTAAATTTCTCACCTGTCACCTGGCCTCTCACTTACCATCTAACTTCATTACATACCTGCCTCTCTCTCTCTGTCTCTGTCTCTGTCTCTCTCTCTCTCTCTCTCTCTCTCTCTCTCTCTCTCTCTCTCTCTCTCTCTCTCTCTCTCTCTCTCTCTCTCTCTCTCTCTCTCTCTGCATCACCTACCACCTATCCTTCTCACCCATCAACCATCAGCTCTCCCTCCCAACCTCCTCACCTTCCTCACTTAACCACTATCTTTCCCTTCCCTTGCCTGTCCTCCCACCTATACATCACCTGTCCTTTCCACCAATTAACCCCTTTGACGACCACGTTTGGGTAAATCTGGAGCAACTGATTCCTCCAAACTCTTACAAAAAAAAATAAAAAAAAAAAAAAAAACAGGCCACAATTATTTTTAAAACTCGCTTGGTATTTGTCAGTGGAAATTAAATAGACGCAAAAGTTGTAACCACTGAATAACTAACGGGTACAGATAACGCATTCACTATGTAGATTACTTCAACACGTTACTTGATCACTCTCATTCAGTTACACTTTAGTATACATTGTTGTTATACCACATTCATTATTTACACTTCATTATTATTCATTATTGCTTATACATTCATTTACACATTAGGAAAATACACTGTTTATACATATTATACTCCAAGAAAATATATATCGGTGCATACACATTCATTTGTTGTATAGCAGTATTTATTTAAGATAGCTATCTGAAACTTTCTTCACATAACCTTCATCTATATTCACCCTATTCCCCGTTTCATTTTCTCTCTCTCTCTCTCTCTCTCTCTCTCTCTCTCTCTCTCTCTCTCTCTCTCTCTCTCTCTCTCTCTCTCTCTGATTCCGTGAAATATATATAATTTCTCCCTTTTCTTCCATCCCATTAATCATGTCCCTTCCACCATCTTCATAATAATCGTTTCTTGCTTCTGTTCCCTTATACGCTAATGACCTTTTTCCCATTTTTCTCTTTATGCTCCTTTATTCTCTTATGCTCATCATTCTCTTTTATGCTCAGTATATTCTCTTATGTTCAATATTTTAACACACTCTTTCTTCTCTTATGCTCATTATTCTCATCTCGATCATTTATTTTTTTTATATTAATTTTCCTCTCTTATGCTCATTATTCTTTCATGCTCAGTATATTCTCTTATGTTCAATATTCTCTTAAGCTCAATATTTTAACACACTCTTTCTTCTCTTATGCTCATTATTCTCATCTCGATCATTTATTTCATTTTTTATATTAATTTTTCTCTCTCATGCTCATTACGCTCCATTTGTACCATAACAACAACAACAACAACAACAACAAATGTTTTCTTCTGTCACATCCATTCCTAATTAATCACCCTTCTGACACAATAATGATTTCTTCACTGTCTATCATCTTAATGGATTTCCTGAGCCCTTTTTCTCATACTATTTACATTTTTCTTCTCATTTTTCACACTAATGACAACCCCCTTCTTTTCCTCACACTAATGAGTTTCTCCTCTTTTCCTCACACTAATGACTTTCCCTCCTTTCCTCACATTTATGACCCCCTCCTTTCCTCACACTAATTACCTTACTCTCCCTCTATTCTCACACTAATGAGTTTCCCCTCTTTTCCTCACACTAATTACTCTCCCTCCTATCCTCACATTTATGACCCCCTCCTTTCCTCACACTAATTACCTTACTCTCCCTCTGTCCTCACACTAATGACTCTCCTATTCTCACTCTAACGACTCTCCCCCCTTTCCTCACACTAATTACTTTACTCTCCCTCTATTCTCACACTAATGACTCTCCTATTCTCACTCTAACTACTCTCCCCCCTTTCCTCACACTAATGACTCTCTATATTCTCACACTAATGACTCTCCTATTCTCACTCTAACGACTCTCCCCCCTTTCCTCACACTAATGACTCTCTATATTCTCACACTAATGACTCTCCTATTCTCACTCTAACGACTCTCCCCCCCTTTCCTCACACTAATGACTCTCTCTATTCTCACACTAATGACTCTCCTATTCTCACTCTAACGACTCTCCCCCCTTTCCTCACACTAATGACTCTCCTATTCTCACACTAATGACTTTCCCTCCTTTCCTCACACTAAAAAATCTCCCTCGTTTATGTCACACTTGCTTTCCCCTCTGTTTCACACACACTAATGACGTATTCACCATCTCACAATCATGACTTTTTCCCCCACTTCCCTTTCACACTAATAATATCATTCCTTCGTGTTTCTCTCACATCAACAACAATGCTTCTCCTCCTCCACTTCCCTCCTCAACCCATCCTGTTCCTTTTCTTTCCTCTTACTCTTTCTCCTTCTTTTCCTATATTTCCCTTCACCTCCTCCTCCTCCTCCTCCTCCTCCTCCTCCTCCTCCTCTTTCTCCTTCTTTTCCTATATTTCCCTTCATCTCCTCCTCCTCCTCCTCCTCCTCCTCCTTTTTCTCCTTCTTTTCCTATATTTCCCTTCATCTCCTCCTCCTCCTCCTCCTCCTCCTTTTTCTCCTTCTTTTCCTATATTTCCCTTCACCGCCTCCTCCTCCTCCTCCTCCTCCTCCTCCTCCTCCTCCTCCTCCTCCTCCTCCTCTACTTTCTCCTTCTTTTCCTCTACTTTTTTCTCTATTTCCCTTCTCTCGCTCCTCCTCTTTCTCCTATTTCTCTACTTTTTTCTCTATTTCCCTTCTCTCGCTCCTCCTCTTTCTCTTTATTTTCCTCTACTTTTTTCTCTATTTCCCTTCTTTTGCTCCTCCTCTTTCTCCTTCTTTTCCTCTATTTCCCTTCTCTTTCTCCTCCATCCTCTCGTCCTTGGTAAAACTTCCCTTCCTTCCCCCTCCGTTTTCCAAATTTCCTCCCTCGTACCCCTTCCCTCCCTAGTGATATATTCCCTTTTGCATTCCAGACTCCCTCCCCTCCTCCTCCTCCACCTCCTCCTCCTCCTCCTCCTCCTCCTCCTCCTCCTCCTCCGCCCCCCCCTTCCCTCCACACAAACACACACACACGTTTTTCTGACTACCCTTCCTCCTATGCACGTCCTTGGTGAAATCCCCCTTCTCTTTCCCCTCCATTTTCCACAATTTCTCCCCCCTCCACCTCTTTTCCCAGGTGAAATTCACCCTCTGTATCCCAGCCCCTCCCCCCCCCTTCCACACCCTCCACCCACAAGTCCCCATTCGTTTTCCAGACAACTACCCTCCCTTCCTTCCTCCCTCCCTCCCTTCCTCCCTTCCTTCCTCCCTCCCTCCCTTCCTTCCTTCCCCTCCGGTTTATCCTCACAACTTCTTCCCTTTCCATTTTCCAGACTACCCTCCTCCCACATCTTCCTTTCCATTTTTCAGACTACCCCCCTTTCCACATCTTCCTTTCCATTTTTTCAGACTACCTCCTTCCCAACACCTTCCCTTCCGTTTTCCAGATCTCCTTCCTTCCCTCTCCTCCCTTCCATTTTCCAAGCTATTTCCCTCCCCCTCCTTTCCCCTCTGTCTTCCAGTCTACCTCCCTCTCCCCTTGTTCCCCTCTTTCCCCTTCCTTTCCCTTCGTTGTTTGAGACTACAACTTACCTTTCCCTCCTACCTTTCCCTTCCCAGACTAGTTAACTCCCTCCCTCTCTCTCTCCTACCCCTCCATTTCTTAAACTCCCCTTTCTGCCATTCAGTTTATCAGATCACCCCCTCACTACTACCCTCCGTTTTCAAGATTATCCCTTCCCTCCCCCAGTGTGTTCCAGACCTCCTCCCCCTCCCCTTTTCCCATCCTTTTTCAGACCAACTCCCTTCCCCCTCCCTCCCCTCCGTTTTCAAGATCTCCCCCACCCCTTCCTACCCCTCCGTTTTCCAGACTAACTTCTCCCCCGAACCTCCCCTCCGTTTTCCAGACCTCTCCCTCCCTCCCTTTCTCCCTCCCTCGTGAAATCCGACTCCCTTGGCCGGGTTTCGATCGATGGCCCCACGAGACAAGCCCCCTCCTCGCCATCCATATTCTGGCTCAGAGACGAGTCATGGCAACGCCACTTTAACTCTCTCTCTCTCTCTCTCTCTCTCTCTCTCTCTCTCTCTCTCTCTCTCTCTCTCTGTTCTTGTTCTTCTTGGTTTTGTTTTCATTGTTTTTTCGTTTATTACTATTATTCTTATTCTTGCGTCTGGGTAAGGTGAGGACTAAGGGACAAATGCCAGATAGATACCTGCTATATATAGACGTCCTTACTTAAACCGTAAAGAAAAACGTTCGACGAAACAAAATAACATGGTCTCTCGAGATGCCTAACACACACCGATTACCAGACAGCAAATTACAGTAATTGGGAAGGGTTGAATGATGGCAGAATGATCCATTGTTGACCCGTTCGTGTGTTTAAATGATTGAGAAAACATTCAGGCAATAGGAAAATAGACATAGAAAGGCTAAAACTGAGTAGATTTACAGGTGATACATGTTCATATCAGATGAGGAAAGATGTAATGAGAGATTCAGAATAGTTATGTTAAATGCATCAGCGATTAAAGAGATATATAGATGGTAAAGTCATGGTCTAATGTACTGCAACCTGGTGAATAAAAGCGAGCTATTTGAGTTAATTTTATGAACCAAAATTGCACACACCAATAGCTATAGTTTCGGATCATTTTTCGAAGCCATCTCATTGGAAGGTGTTGCAGTACATTAGACCATGACTTTACAACTTTACAGCAAGGAGAGTAAGACTATGCAGAGAATCAGAAATAGAAGGGACTTAGAAAACGTAAATGAGGTTGGTTACTTTCTCTGCTTATTTATACATTATTCTTGTACATAGTCTTTTATCTTTCCTCTTATTTTACTCCATCTCCTCCTGCCTGCATTTTTAGTTTATTTAGCTACATATATCAGCTACAAGTATAACTAACTACATGCGAACAGATCTCTCCATTCGAAAGTAGTTAACCTATAAATACAATTCATAAACAGTGAATTTAAGTCACACAGAAACATCATCAACTCAACTATGCTTGCGTCAATGTTTGTTTTTTTCAGTTATTTTACTTTTTTTTTTTTACTGTAGGAAATGAGGTGTTGTGTAATTATAATTTGTTCCGCTTTGTCACATGAAAAAGTTCGTCACATGACAGAATATTGCCGATACTACCGGTGTAATATCCTCAGCACACAATTTCCTTCACTCTTTCCTTTTTCGTTTTCTTTTTCTCCCACTATTGCTAAACCAAGGTTGGTGCAGACTGTCTATATTTCTTTTCTTCTGTAATTACCGAGGTGTCAGTCAGGACTCGGACGGGGTTGGGTACCAGTTTTCCTTCTTCTTCTTCCACCTCTTTTCCAATTTCAAACTTTTATGTATGCATGCATGTATGTATGTATGTATATATGTATGCATGTATGTATGTGTTTGTATTTACGTACGTATTATACATGTATGCATGCATACATGTTTGTATGAATTTCAAACAAATATTACTATCTTCATTTTGTGTATTATCAATTCACTGGTCATTGATAGTTAAAGTTTACAAGGAATACAATAAAAAAAAAAATACCCACTACATGCAGGTCTAAACATCAAGTGAAAGTCTGTGACACGGATATACGGTCTGGCTGAAAAGGACAAAATAACCACGAACAACGCGGCTTCACTGGTTATATAGATATAGATACACATATATGGGTTAATTGACATGTGTCTGTTCCAGTTGTCGCTTTGACTAGGGAGGGGGTCGCATTGTATACTGGATCTTTTAGCCTCGATTTTTTTTTTTGGGGGGGGGTGGGGGGTGGGGGGGGGTACGAACACGAGTCTCTGGTGTGGGACTACTGCGATCGGGTTTGTAGTATTCATATATAGTCCCTTTTAAACCCTTTCATACGACGGATTTATTATACACCCCCAGTCTCTGTATTCACTCTGATAAATAATAAATCCTTCTCTGCTTTCACCCTTGTTCTCTGCTTTCACCCTAATATATATACGCACCGCCATGCACTGCTTTCACCCCGATATATACGTCAACCTCTGGATATTGGAGGTCCACAATCATGACCGCGTGAGTGAAATTCCCCAAATACCCTCATCAGCCAACCCACCTCACCCACCTACCTCACCCACCTACCTCACCCACCCAGTCACATCTCCCACCTACCTACCTCACCCACCCAGTCATACCTCCCACCCACCTACCTCACCCATCCAGAGCCATACCTCTCAGCCACCTACCTCACCTTGAGCCATACCTCCCTCCTCCAGCCTCTCTTCTCTATTCTTCCTCCCCCTTCCCATCTCTTCCCTTCCCTTCCCTTCACTTCATTGCTGTATAAAGCCATTTACTTGCCTGAAGAGTTGATAAAAAGCTTTCGTTGAGATTGTTTATCCTCGCATACCTACTTCCCTGATACTTATAAGGGAAAATAGGAAGTAAATGAGTCCTTCATTTAATATTGCCTTGAAACACCACTTATAAGGAAGGAGTGTGTTTCGTGGTACGGTCAGGTGGAATCAGAAGCCTCCAATTTTCATCATATACACGATCACTGGGCCCTTACATTACGGAGTGAAACAAACAGACAGATGGACAAACAGAGAGAACATTACGTTTAAATGCATCTGTCACATGCATAGCAATGTATATGAATTATTATATATATATATATATATATATATATATATATATATATATATATATATATATATATATATATATATATATATATATATATATATATATATATATATATATATATATCTTTTAAACACAATTATCAGGGAAGGTGAATTTTTTTTTATTAATTTTTAGTTAATGAACTTCTACTTTATATAAAAAATCACGCAAATGAACCAAGGCTTATTATCTAATTTTCCAGAAAAATTCACCTCCTACTTCATATTATAATGAATTACATCATTATTATACCAATTTGATCATCTGTCCGAATCCTTTCTTAACTTTTAAATTTACCTTTCACATATCTTTGAGAGAGAAAGAGAGAGAGAGAAAAAAAAAAAAGAGAGAGAGAGAGAGAGAGAGAGAGAGAGAGAGAGAGAGAGAGAGAGAGAGAGAGAGAGAGAGAGAGAGAGAGAGAGAGAAAGAGAAAGAGTCACCTTATTTAACACATTCCTGCTTGTCTTAATCGTGTAACTGTGAATGTAGTATATTTAATAGTTTGTCTATAAAACTTTCATCTTCCATAATAATACAAACACGCATGTATAATCATCACGTATATGCCAAAGATACGTGATGTGTGTGTGTGTGTGTGTGTGTGTGTGTGTGTGTGTGTGTGTGTGTGTGTGTGTGTGTGTGTGTGTGTGTGTGTGTGTGTGTGTGTGTGTGTGTGTGTGTGTGTGTGTGTGTGTGTGTGAATTGGCAAATAAATGTCAAGGCGTAGGTTTTATAGTGTGCACGTCTGCCAGTGTGGTATTGGTTTCGTGTTAAATTGATCGTGTGTGTGTGTGTGTGTGTGTGTGTGTGTGTGTGTGTGTGTGTATTGGTATACTTTTTAATACACTTAACGTCACCATTGCAGTGTGTCTGAAGAACCCAGAAGAAATAAGTCAGAAGAAATAAGTCAGAAGAAATAAGTCAGAAGAAATAAGTCAGAAGAAATAAATCAGAAGAAATAAGTCAGAAGAAATAAGTCAGAAGAAATAAATCAGAAGAAATAATTAGTGTTTTGCCATTGACGTCATATTCCCCATCCATCCAAAACCAACACCATAATTCTAAAGAAAGGGATAAATTTATTAGCAAGAAGTTGTTTTTCAAGAGGAGTGATTTATCAGAGCTTCACTGAGGACTAAATGTGATACGGTACCATAATTCTTTATTTGGTACATTGAAATGCCTTGATTATTCCTCCAAAGTATGCTAGGAGGAAACAGGACCAGAAAAGTAAATAAAAATAATGGTGTTCTGTTGCTTGGAATAGTTTGGAGGATTCAGCTGCTCCAGATTTTCCAACACAATACCCGATGGTGCATTCTGATCACCCACCTTTAATTAAGGGGGAAATTTTGTGTTGGTAAATCTGGAGCAATTGAATCCTCCAAACTATTCCAAGCAACGCAATATCATTATATTTTTTTGCTCTTCTGGTTCTGTTTCCTGGAATACTTTGGAGGAATCAAGGCAGTCCAATTTACCAAAAGTTAATTACCCTCTTAAGAATGATTTTACAGAGGGAAACAGCGTCACATAATGAGTCTCAGTTTTCATGCTGTGAGTTTTTGGCTTGAGTCTGTGTGTGTGTGTGTGTGTGTGTGTGTGTGTGTGTGTGTGTGTGTGTGTGTGTGTGTGTGTGTGTGTGTGTGTGTGTGTGTGTGTGTGTGTGTGTGTGTGTGTGTGTGTGTGTGTGTGTGTGTGTGTGTGTGTGTGTGTGTGATTCTGCAAATGTGTATGTATACGTACGTGTGTATTGTATACTATTTTCTTGGCGTGTATATGTGTGTAGGTTCGTGCATACCAACGTCTATACTGTATTGGTGCATGTGTATGTGTGCATGAATGTGTTCGTTCTTTGTGTGTGTATCTGACTTCAATATGACCGAAAACAATAGCAGTATAGAAATCTAACACTGATACGTCTACACAATACACTACAATACACTCGCTTCTCCATTAAACAAAAATATCTTTCTCAGATTTTTCGTCGTCCGTACTGTGTGTGTGTGTTACTTTGGGACCCACCGAGTCCACCATTGATAATCTTACTTATACTAGGTCCTAGTAGTTGTTATTATAGAAGTGGAAAAATTACCTATAAAAATTGACTATAATTACCATTGTTCACTATTATTATTAGGAGACTGTCGTTTGAATATAAATAAAATATTATGCCTACATACATTTGAGAATGTGTGTGTGTGTGTGTGTGTGTGTGTGTGTGTGTGTGTGTGTGTGTGTGTGTGTGTGTGTGTGTGTGTGTGTGTGTGTGTGTGTGTGTGTGTGTGTGTGTGTGTGTGTGTGTGTGTGTGTGTGTGTGTGTGTGTGTGTGTGTGTGTGTGTGTGTGTGTCTTCTCTTCCCAAATGGCAGCACTTTGCCAGTTGCTAATTGGTCCACTTAGGCAATTTTTAACGAGGAATCTGGTGGTGTGCATTTCAGTTTGCAAGGTCGTTGCCGTCAAGGTAAAATATCATAATAATAAAAGTTAATATGTCTGTGATCCGCCACATGTTAATACACTTTCGTTTATTTTTTAAAGATGAATAAATATATCTTACGGTATAGGTGAGCACAATTCACTTTGGGTTAATTTTAGTTTTCGGTAAAAATGTAGTTTTAAACCATTTTTATCTTGACTCCGTAACGAGTATGGACAACACACCTTTATGTTTTCCCTCTCCTTGCGAGTTTGATGTTGGTGATGTTTGCCAGACAATGTTTGTTCTCTCAACGAATGTCAGTTCAAATATTCATGTTTGTCTGACCTATTCTGTAAAAGTGAAGGGCATACATATCACACCAGCACCAATTTCCTTCATCCTCAGTCATTCATCCTCTATTTTCGGATCAGAATAGTTACAATCAGCTTGAGGGCGTTCACTAAATCCTTGAAAACAACTTAAGTGACGGACGGAACCAAAATGTGAATAAGAAATAGAGGAAAATAGGCGTGTTGTTGTGGCCTGTGTTATTATCTTGTTTGGAAGTCGAGGACAGGAATCAATGCATTACTAATGAGTTACTGGTCGAGGGTAATGCAACACCACATGTTTCCATATATCACAACACATGCATACTGTCTGTAGGTCTTACTTACATCAGATAATAGTGTTTTTGTTTTTTCGCTTGCTCGCTCGCTCCCCCTCTCTCTCACAACCACACCCTCACCCTCTCTCCTTCTCTCTCTCCCCCTCTCTCTCTCTCTCTCTCTCTCTCTCTCTCTCTCTCTCTCTCTCTCTCTCTCTCTACGCACTGTAAAATTTCGGTCGGTAATGTGGGAAGGACTGGGAGGGGAACAAAGCCCTTGATCCCCACCACTGTCACCGCGTATATTCCTGTGTAATAGAATGGTATACAGAGGTACCGTAGTGGAGATCAGACATTGAACGGAGACCTTATCCGTTGGCAGTAAAATACGACTAATCATTCCTCCCTCAAAACAGACCCTCAAGTTCTATTCGCATTGAGGTGCTACATGTGTTTTTTTCCTGGAATAATTTGGAGGAGTCAGTATCACTTCAATTCGGGCAAAACATTAAACGGGACAAAATTATGTGTTTTAATTGTGGATGCGGTTGAGTAATCATTATTATATTAAACGGTAGTGCATAATACTCATGGCTGTAAGTGCTGTCTAAAACAAGATCCTATTTATATCATCTTCCTTCCTCACGACTGATTCCTGGAGTTATTATATTTTGTCTTCACACTAACACATAATTACCTTCTTCTTCCATCCTTAATTAAACCTCATCCTATGGTTAGTCATGTGTCCACCAAATTTAACAGTGCCCTACAAAAATTGTCTAAAAGTAAGCAGGTGGACGAGAAACGAATGAAAATGACGTCTGTATGATAGTAGATGCATTATGTCCGTTTGTCTGTTTGTTTGTATAAAGTAGTGAACCTTAAACTGGCGTGTTCTTTTCAAATAATGATATATTTTCTTATCTCCAAGAACTCCAAGCCATCATAAGCAGCATCATAAAATAAATAGTCTTTCACAATACACGCCCACGATTCAACCCTTCAGACTTTCTTGGTAAACACATTGTATAAGTGTGCCTTAGTGTTCGTATAGGTATATATGTACTGGATGCTTGTACAATATGCAGATCCTATGTATGCATGAAGCTTGAATCTAAATGTATATATGTATGAATGCACAGTATAGAACAACATGTTATGAACAAAGCGTGTTTATATAACATACACAACATTATACGGTATGAATTGGATGATAACTATAAGGTGGGTGACACTAACATTAAAAGAGAAGCTGGCCAGCAGTTATTTATATTGAGAAATGATATGTCCGTGGCATCATGACAGCCACTTAATGAGAGTTTCCAAAACACGTATTAGAGGATTATCTACCGTCAGCATCAACCTCACCAGTTACCCCCTACCACCACCACCACTACCACCACTACCACCCATCATACACCAGTCCCCCCACACTACCACCCATTATACACCAGTCCCCCTCCACCCATCACACACCAATTCCCCTCCACCCATCACACACCAATTCCCCTCCACCCATCACACACCAATCCCCAACACCACATATAGGGTGAGTATTTAAGATGGACAAATGTTAATACACTTCATGTTCATAAGAAAAACATACACATCTAACAGCTATACAAAATTATATCCTAGCGACCTTGTTCAGTAAATTCACATATATTTATTTACACCAACGTGCAGTGTCAGAATTTCACACATGATATTTTTCTTTGATGTTACAGTGTCTGTGTGTCGTGTGCTGAGTGAAGATGTACCGCTTCATCAGCCACGTTGTGAAATAAAAACAAAAAATGGTTCCAGGAAATTGAGCGACAGCCACTACCAGTCGTCACAAAAGGTAATTGACGGCGTTATTCTTTTTCATATATATTCGGAAAATTAACCTTCAATTTCCGTCACCCCCCCAACCTATCATGGAATGGGTTTTGCTCAATTATGTAAACTGGCTTTTCGATCGTTTTATTAATTGTTTAGTTAAAGCAGTAATCTTTTTATCAAAGCCTTGGTTAATAATGGATGTGCATTTGTACAGTTATAAACCATGATGTTATTTTACATATCCATAAATAAGTATATCAAATTTAACCTAACTTTGCCGAACCAAACCAATCTTTACCTCACCTAAAGTAACCTAATCTGATTAAACTTACAGTAACCTAACCACACCAAAACTAACCTAACGTAACCTAATCTAACTTAACTTATTCGAACCAAACCTAACCTAACGTAACCTAATCAAACCAAACCTACTAAAACTAAACTTAACCTATAGCCAAACCAAACCTAACGTAACCTAATCAAACCAAACCTAATGTAACCAAACCTAACCAAATAAAACTTCACCTAACGTAACCAAATCTAACCAAACCCACTTTAATTTAACCAATCAAACCAAACCAAACCTCACTTAACGTAACCTAATCTAACATAACCTACTGTAACCTAACCAATTAAACTAACCAAACCTTACCTAACGTAATCCATTCTAACCAAACCTACTACTGTAACGTAACCAAATCTAAACTAACCAAACCTCAGCCACAGAAACACAAAACATATCCCTGATGGCACCAAACAGAACCAAACTCGGCAAACTGCATACGGCCAAAGAATGTCAAGTCGGCCAAATACTCCCTCCATTAATACTCTGTTTGTTCTGCTGTGCCTGGCATCACCATTTTTGAGTTGCCCCTCCCTACACTCTCCTCTCTCAACTCCTCCCAACACTTCCATGGACTTAAGCTACTCCCCAGTCCTCTCCTCCCACTCATACGCTGGAGTCCACACACACACACACACTGTTGCACACATGAAAATATCCTCGGTGTCACTGAGGACTTGCATCTACTAACACACACACACACACGACAACCTTCCCTTTTGTATGTGAGTACTGGCGAGCCTTGGTACACCAGCTGCACACACCACATCCCTCTCTCTTTCTCTCTCTCTCTCTCTCTCTCTCTCTCTCTCTCTCTCTCTCTATTATATTCCCTTTTTCATACCATGTATTTTTTTTACAGTCATGGTGTCAATGGAGAGAATCAAGGGAGGCAAATTGAGTTTAATGTTTCAAAAAGATGGATCCAAAGCCAGCAATGTGAAGCCCTTTTACGGACACAGACCCAGCCTAATTCTATTCGGAAAAAGTACTTTACATTCAGGAGTAAAATATACACAAATTTATATCGAGTATGCAAATGGTGGGTGAATATATGGGAACACAGAATATAGAAGGATGATTGATTATGATACTGTTAAAACAAGTATCTGCTCGTTGCGAAGTAAAATATTACTCACTAACTCTAGAGGATTATATTCTACTTAAGAAGGCTACTAATGAAATAAATACTTTTAACATCTTAGCAAAAAAGAAAATATTGGCCCGAGTTAAAACTATGAGTTGATGTTGGAATGAGAGTGAGGAGGTTTGAGGAATTTAGTGGTGAAGCGAAATCACGATATTTGTGGATGATTTACATTTGAACAGTGTGAATAAATTTTGCCTTTTCTCCCAATGACTTCGGATGGTTCAAGCGACAAATATTCCTGGGTAGATATTTATTCTAAGTCACCCAGTCTGGTATGTGGATATTAACCAACTATACTATTACCCTCTGGTTATGAGGAGACATTCTAAGACAGCAATAATTTTACTATACTATTACCCTCTGGTTATGAGGAGACATTCTAAGACAGCAATAATTTTACTATACTATTACCCTCTGGTTATGAGGAGACATTCTAAGACAGCAATAATTTTACTATACTATTACCCTCTGGTTATGAGGAGACATTCTAAGACAGCAATAATTTTGTTCAATAACTGAAGAGTCTGAAGAGATTTGAGTGAAAGGCAATGGTTAATAGGATAGGAAAGTTGATAAACATATTTTATAACTCTTACATAATATTAAAGTTTCAAAACAATCCTCGGCAACCACGTAATGCAAGAAAGGTTTTAAGAAATCAATGTTCACGTGATTAATAACGGAAAAAATATAGAAATAAACATTAAGATGACGCATTTAACAATTGCTGTAAAATATACGAAAACCTCTCGTCTCAACAATTAGGAAAAACATCAGCAGCCAGGGGTGGTACTTATAAAGAATTTAAGATTTTATCATAAACTTCGTCATAGTTAAGATGAAGACATAACTTTTATGTCCTAAGCACTAAGTCTTCGTCCTAATGCGAGACTTAGCTGGGTGAGAATCATAGACGATTGAAACAGTTATCTGCTAAATGTAGTAAGATTTTTTTTGTAATATTATTATAATTTAAGGAAATAAAGAAAGAAAAATAGTGAAAATAAATTTTAAAATAATGAAGCGCATATTAAAATACTTTTTTTTTTTATGCAATGCATAGAATGGACAAGACATACAGACTTCTACATTCTACCGCCCGAGGCCTAATCGTTTTCGGACCAAAGATGCCTTATTTATTTCATCTTAATAAGCTTTATTATTATAGCAATATTTATGTGATGTTCTATAACGTACATTGAATCATATTTTCAATGCAGAGGGATAATACCAGGCCTGTATAATAAGAAAATCAGTGAAATATAGGGAAATTCTAAGACTAATAGCCTAGTACTGTTTTCGGACCAAAGAGGCCTTATTTATTTCATCTTAATGAATTTTGTCATGATTGCAATATTTATGTAATGTTCTATAGCATACATTGAATCATATTTTCAATGCAGAGGGATAATACCAGGTCTGTATCAGAAGAAAATCCGTGAAATGTAGGAAAATACTATGACTTGCAGGTAACATGTCGGGAGTTTACCAAACCTCCAACGATATTAATCATATTTCGTCGAATATTATTTATTGGGGCCTGGTATTATCATTCTGCATTGAAAATATGATTCAATGTACGTTATAGAACATCACATAAATATTGCAATCATGACAAAATTCATTAAGATGAAATAAATAAGGCCTCTTTGGTCAGAAAACAATACTAGGCTCATCAGTCCCTTTCCCTACATTTCACGGCCTGGTATTATCCCTCTAATATTCTTGGCCTATTTCTATATATAATTTGATTACCTCTGTACTCGGTCACTCGGTGTGCTATTTTATTTATGCCTTGGTGGGGAGTGGCAGAGACTAATTTCATGATTTATATGGAATCCACACACTATCGGTTGCTTATGTCAAAATCTTAAGCCCGTAGGATATACCCAGACCCAATCCTAGCTATGACGAGATTTGTGACGAGACATAAGGACTTATGTCTAATTCTTAGGGATTTATGACAAATATCCGCCATTTTGAGGCTTAGGTCAGAATCATAGCGCTAAGACGAAGACTTAGTGCTTTATAAGTACCACCCAGGTACTTAATGTGCAAATGAAACATTCTACTGTGGACGGAGTTGCAATTAACCACGAACAAAAGAAGTAATAACATGGTCTCATCAAAATGTTAATAGAAATGAGGGACCATTCACTGCCAGATAGCCTAGTCCTCTTTGCAAAGTTTTTCAGTACGCAAACGTGACCAGGCAATACTTTAAGGATTTTGGCGGCCCTTCGGTCCTGAGCCAATTCCTTTCCTTTATTCACTGTCCCTCCTTTCCTTTATTCACTGTCCCTCCTTTCCTTCTCTTTCCTTGGTGCTTCCTATCCTTGTTCTCTGTCTCTTTCTCTTTATTGCTGTAGGTCTTTTTGGCCTAGCATAGTCGTATTTCTCCTTATTTCATTCACTCATTCACTGTTGCTAACTACCGAACTATTGTTTCTATTTGTTATCATTTACTCCAATGAATGCCGGCGACTAATAGTAAAATACGTAAAACAAAAATCTTAACTATCATCATATAACAAAAGAACCTTGGAATGTCAATGTTATTAGGTCATACTGTTTTTCTCTTTCGTGAGTCTGAGGAAACCTTAAAAGAGTTTGCATAAGGCGAACACTAATCAAATGTAAATATTATCATATCATATTTGATTCTTGAACGGTAAAAGTATTAGTCACACTTGCAGCAATCAGGCCGGGCAATGTAATCATTTATCATACATCACATCAACTCATCTTGAACGACAAATCTTCCTTCCTAATGTTAGTGTACAAAGTAAATTACTTGAAAAAATACCTTAATTATAGATAGATGGCTTTGTTTTAATTAATCCAATATATGTCCTTACTTATAATTGCAATGAAAATTGAATAAAACATGTTACCTTTGTTAGTACATCTTTTAAGTCAAACCTGAGCTTATTCTGCTTGCAAGCACAGAACAACATCATTCATTTTCCTTCTATTGTTCTATAAGATCTCTAAACGGAATAAGTAACCTCACATTATTATACATAAAATCATGGAAATCTGAGCTTGATAAAATCATTTTCCCCACTTCCACTTAGGGGTGAACAATTCTACTTCACCAAGTAATTATACTCACCTTGAAGGTTCTGTGTTTTTGCTCTTCACGAACAGCAAGGCGATAGGAGCAGCTCGACAAGGAAAATTAGTAGAATCAAACTAATCAATGACTCACCAGGAGGAGTTGTGACGCGAAGATTTTAAACAGATAAGCAACACAAACAATTAAACAGATAAACTACCGAGAACAAAGCGGCTCACTCAGATGATTGTGAGTGTGGAGACTGTGGACGTCGGGACGCTCAAGGTGGGTGTCTGTCACTGTCTGTCTGTGTGATGCGTGTAGTCGCCGCTAGGGCTGTCAGTTGATCAAGTGGCGGGATGTTCAATTATTCGTGTGGTTATTTTGTACTGTGCCAATAATGCGTATCAGATCCTCAAGTTATTACTCATATATCCCGGATTTTTTCCATCATCTCTCTGTCTAGAAAACGTGTATAATTATCTCCGTTGGTTTTCACTTAAAAATGTTCTTCTAATACTGTACAGTACAAACTTACAGAATTATTGTTCTGATTCAAACATGGGATTTATCCCTTAAACGTGATGCAGATTATCATCTACACACACACACACACATATTACGAGCTAATAATATTTCCTGCATGTTGGAGTAGTAATTGAGGCAACGAGGATACATTGTGAAGTTCGATGGATATAACATCATTTATTGAGAGTTTGTTTTGAAGCACAATGTATACATTACTGCCCCTGAATTTAAGGTAAAGTGAATACAAATAATATTTGTTAACGATCATAATTATCACATACACATTCCACGTATAAAGAAAGGGTGTATAAGCATGAACTTTTCTCTTCTTCTTCTTACCTGAAACTTTAAGTTACAATTAGAAGACAGTGAACTGGAGCCATTGTCTGTGAAAGAGAAAAATAGGTAAAAGAGAGAGGGGGAAGCACAAAGGACTTGGGTAGTGCATGGAGAGCAGACGAGGAAAAAAGAAAGAGAAAACGAGGAGATACACGTTAACCCAGTTATATTTCCACCAGTCCCATCCTGCCAAGATGTGTGGTCAAAGTTGCATTTGGAGTTCCTGTCGCCTGAACCTCAGTGTAAAATATTGGTCCAACTTGAACGAACAGACTCACCAGTTTGAGACAGGTGCTTCGCTTCCTGCTACATCAGGTGAACTGTACTGAGGAGTTTGTCGGTCTTATTTCCTTCTTGGTATTGGGAGATCTGTTTTTCGAAGGTGGTGATGTGTGTTGGAAGGTCCCGACCAAGTCCCGACGAAAAGCGAAGCTACAATTGCTCACCAAAGATGCTAAATAATGAATGGGAAGACGTGTGACAGTTGTATTTAAGAAAGATTTGTGGTGTATGTGTGTGTCTGTGTGTGTGTGTGTGATTTATATAACAACTTCGATAATAATATTATTATATGTTATATATATTATATATATTATTGTATATTTTATATTATATATCATGGCAATTTTACAGCCTTAACTATGAAATAATTTATGCCGTGATTAAACAATTTTCATCTCTTCAAACATGAAAACAGTTCGCACTATGTTGTATTTACATACTGTACACACGGACCAATTGAATGAAGAAATGCTTTAGATATAAAAATAAAGAATCTACAAATAGGCTAATACGCATCATCAAACCATCACAGTCAGTGAAAACCACCAATGGTTAATGACTCATCATGTCGTCACTATCGCAAACATAAATGCAGCGGTATTATGCAAACAGAAGGGGACAGGGTAACCAAGGAGCCCGGAGTTCATACTCATCCTGGCGACCCACTAACTGCCCAAGTACAGCAGGTAGTGAGTACACTGCCATTTGTTTCATTGTCACTGGCTGACTAGTTCAGTTGTCCACTGGTTCGATTGTGCACTGGTTCAATTGTCACTGGTTCAGTCGTTCACTGGTTAAGTTGCCCACTGATTCAGTTGCACACTGGTTCAGTTGTCCGCTGGTTGAATTATCCACTGGTTCAATTGTCACTGGTTCAATTGGCACTGGTTAGAACCATAGGCCTTGCTGGGGCTTTGAATATACCTACCTTGGCAGTCAGTCACCTTGACCCAGTCTCTCGGCGGGGCGCGTCAGGCAGAAATCTTTCCAGATGTAAACACGAACTTGGGGGAGTTGATAGGCAAGAGAAATAGTAACAGAAATTAGATGCACAGATTAGGAAGCGACTACATAGCATACAAGGAAAATAACCAAGGGAAAATGGGATAGACAAGTACTTTACAGCTTGGGATAGAAGGGGATGATAGTAGATAAGAGGAAATAGTAAGAGAAAGAGGAAGAGCTGAGCGTGGAGGGAGTAGAAAGGAGATGTCAGTGGGGGCGCCCAGAGCAGTTTTTAATGGAGTCTGGTAACGAACCGTGGAATTGGAAAAACAAGGAATAGGGAGAAGGAACAAATGGATGGCACTGTTCGGAGTGGCAGTCGGCGAGGGAGGAAATGGGAGGACGGGAACGGATACGAGAGGAAGAGGAGGAAGTGGGAGAGGAGGCGACATGAGGTGGTGGAGCAATAGAAGGAAACAACAAATGTGAGTATATGATTAAGAGGAAAGGGGATAATAAGAGAAGAGATAAGAGGAAAAGTACAGGATGTAATGAACGAAAGGAACAGGGTCTGAGAAGGAAGAGAGTGTATGGATGGAATTGAGTGCTAAGGAAGGGGACATGATGGAGAGAATGGAGAGGACGAAGGTGAAGAGAAGACGACGAGGAATAAGGAAAGAAAATAGAGTGGTAGATAAAGAAGAAAAATTATGCCTATATATGAGTAAATGGCAAGTATAAAATTTTGACGAATTACCGTATACAGTTGTCTATACAGAATAATTATTATGTAGCCCAGTGAACGTTAAGGAAGGGTGATACTCCAACCCACAATGTTTGTCCGCATGTAGTGAAAAATCTCGACCCAAACCAGACCCCTGTAGAAGCGAGGTGAGACCGTAACTTCTACACCAACCTTTATGTTCCTTTTTATGAGGAGGAAAGAGTAACTGTATGTGGCTGAGGCAATGGAGGGAAAAGAAATTAGTTGGAGGTGGAGGAAGTATATATTTGGTGATCCGTTCTGGGCCCTCCCTATTCTTATTAGTCAAACCCGCATTACCTAAACCACAATAAAATATCAAAGATCTGTATTACAATTTAAGGCCATCTTTTTTTATATATATAGGGTGTACTGTTGCAGTGCTATAAATAGTGTTGGAATTGAGTGGTATTATTGTGATTTACGAGTGGTAGGAGAGTGTAGTGGGAGTAGCAGAGTGGTAGAGTGGCAGGAGAATGTGGTAGGTATGGTAGAGTGGTAGATTAGTGTGATGGGAGTGGAAGAATGGTAGAATATAGCGTGATAGGAATGGTAGAGTAGTATAAATGTATGATATATATACCAGTGACAGAGTGGGTGGTAGCTTATACTGTATGAGAGTTGTGTGGCTCTAGATTAATGATGGAGAAGTTGGGTGGCAGTGGTAGATGTGTGTTGTGTTGGTGAGCAAAGAACTATAAATATACCATGCACCGCGGCCTGAATAATGAATGCGAGACACACCAATTCCACTCTGGGATCGAACCACGGGGCGCCAGAAAGTAATTGAAGTAATTATCTATCACCCATGGCGACCTTTTCTCAGTCCTCTTGTTATATATATTTGTTGTTGGTGGATTGTATGACACCAGGGAATGAGTAAAGTGTTAGGCCAATCTATACGGAAGGAAAGTCAAGAGTCATATATATTCCAAGTCAATCTAAAAGGACTTACACACTATCTTTCGTTACAAATCAAGTATCCCACGACACATTCTCTTTCCATCATAGTAAATATCTTGGTATTTAAGAACAATACGTATTATAATTTTGCAGCACCTCATAATAATACTTGAGGGGGTTGAGCTGACTAATATTAAGGTATTTATTGTATGGTTATATTTTGAAATGATACTGATTTATTTGCATGATGGAAGGAAATTGTAGTTGGTTATTTGATTGTGGCTGTACAGTGAGTCAGATGATGATTAGCCTTCAACACTAACCTCAAATACCACTATATCGATGGCAGGTACTCTATACACACACACACACACACACACACACATTAACAATATTCCCACCTACACACACACACACACACACAGACACACACACACATTAACAATATTCCCCCCTACACACACACACACACACACACACACACACACACACAGACACACACACACATTAACAACATTAACAATATTCCCCCTACACACACACGCACACAAACATTTACACAGTCGCTCACAGTCAGTTGTCAAAGTTGTACACGCCCACACTCTTCTCTCTCTCTCTCTCTCTCTCTCTCTCTCTCTCTCTCTCTCTCTCTCTCTCTTCTGGTGACAGCTTGTATTGGCTTTCACTTTGTCTCCAAGGTATGATATATTTGTGGACACACGGGAGCGTCTGAGTGGCTGGGTGTGTGTGTCTGGTGATGTACTCCATTATTATATGTATCCCCTTCAAGATTAGATTTTAAGGGGGAAATTTTGGTGTTGGAAAATCTGGAGCAATTGAATCCTCCAAACTATTCCATGTAACAGAGAACCCTTATTTTTTGTTCATCCGGTCCTGAATCCTCCAAACTATTCCATGCAACAGAGAACCCTTATTTTTTGTTCATCTGGTCCTGTTTCCTGACATACTTTGGAGGAATCAAGGCACTCCAACGTAACAAAAGTGAATTACCTGGAGAAGGGGTTGATATGGATTAATTTAGTGACTGCCTGTCTGTTTTATTCTCGTTATGAAAAAATCCTCATCTCGGCCCCAAGAGAAAACTAACACCCGTAGTTTAAAAACAATTGAGGGCCCTTACTGGAGCTCTATGAACCCTCCAAACTACTCCAGGCAACAGATTCCCTATTCAAAACACTGAAGCGTTTTGTGGCCTGGATTATTTGGAGGGTTCATAGAGCTCCAGTAAGGGCCCTCAAATGTTTTAAAACTACGGGTGTTAAGCCTTAATTAATCTAAAACAAATATAGAATTGGTATTGGTGTTGACCTTTAGACCACGGAGTTCTCTAGTGTTTCTTTATAAATTCCGTCTTTTGTTACATTAAATAATATATATAAACGTATAGGAATTAAGGCTGGATTATCATGAGTTAGGAAGAAGTGAGTAGCGATTCCCTCAGACTCTCAAAGGGTCGTCGGCAAGAAAGAACATTAATTTTGTGGTGTAGACGATGGTGTGGTACGGTATCGGTACTATGGCTCGGAAGTATGTATATGGAGTCATCGTACCTTTACCACACCATCGTGCAATATAAGGACACCAGGTTAGTACAGTTGTAGCACCCCAGAGCTGAAGGGTTGAAGCTTACTATACATGTAGCCTCAAAAATAACTTCATAAATCACTGTATATTGCCGAGCTCAGTTGTAATTATAAAGGCGCGGTCACACGAGCCTTTTTTTCGTCAATTTTTCAAGGGCAATATCAACTCGGTTAAATTTTGGCTGAAATTGACAACATTGACGGTGAGTAATAAAATTGACGGTGAAAATTGACGATGGATTGACGAAAAAAAGGAACAATACATGAAGAGTGCAAAATTAATGTTAACTGACTGTTGTTTTCAGGGAGTATCGTATTTTTGGTACATTAGAGCGCCTTGGTTCCTAAATCTTATTCCTGAAAACAGAACCAAATTAAGGGGGTGTGGGAATAGGGGGACAGGCTTGGGGGGGGGGATGCAGGAGTAGGGGGACAGGCTTGGGGGAGTTTGGGGGGGTTAGGGGTGTGGGGGAATATGGGGACAGGCTTTCTACCCACCTCAATCCTGTCCCCCTAATTCCCGTACCCCCCCATTCCCCCCCCCCCAAGCCTGTCCCCTACTCCCACACCCTCTTAACAGAAATTATGGTGAAATATTGGGTGGAATGATCGGCTCCAGATTTACCAACACTACTAACACACGAATTATGGGATTGTAGTTGATGGCTATATTGATCCTCCCCCCCAAAAAAAAAACTATGCCAGGAAATAGACTCGTAGCAAAGTATACCAATACGGAATCGGTTTCGTAACATTATTCTAGTTAAGAGGAATAATCAATTGTTCATTTCCTAGGCGATCACACTGCATGGACTTCCGCCTTTCCTTTCCTTCCAACCTGACATTTCACGACTAAGACGAGGTAAAGGTCACACGCTCGCTCCATGGATGGGTTTAGGAACAGGAAGATAAAATGATCAAATTAGCTATTGTAGTCTTTCATTTGGCGGATAATGGTTTTTTTTTTTTTTTTTTTTTGCAATCTTTTTATATTTATTTCTCTAACAAGAGCGATAATTTTTTTTTTCCCAGGTGTTCATGGCGCTTCTATAGACAATAAGCGATACATTTTTCCCAGGTGTACATAGCGCTTCTATAGACAATAACATTTCTGTTTGGCTTTCATTAAGTTTTATAAGTCCAAGAACGACATTTTTATTTGTTGACGTTTCTAGTGCCATGGTTTAGGGTTAATCCATGTATGGTACGTTGTTATCTAAGACGTCTGTTGTAATTCATTCTGCATTTTCTAGAGTTTGTGCTTTGAATTTTATCATGAACAAAGGTTAGGCGAACTGATAATAAAAACAATACATAATAATGAAATACAGAATAAAAACAATACATAATAATGAAATACAGAATAAAAACAATACATAATAATGAAATACAGAATAAAAACAATACATAATAATGAAATACAGAATAAAAACAATACATAATAATGAAATACAGAATAAAAACAATACATAATAATGAAATACAGAATAAAAACAATACATTTCCAGAGACAAGCTGATCCCTAACTGCCCAACTAATGCCTCCAGATTCCCTGTTACTCAACCACCACCCAGATATTTTCAGTTTAAAAACAGAAAAAAAAAATATATATATATATATAATATTTCGATAAAGATTGAGATCTATATGATTTTTTACATACAACTCACGAATCTGTGTCATGAACTGAGTGTGTGGTGATTCCCAACTGAGATGTCATACTTCAACAAACATCACACACACACTACACTACATACTGGCACGCAATGTATAAGCTATTTAATTGTTTACGAGGCAATAATGTAACTTTATCCATCTACCGAAGTAAGGCTGCCTTAGATACGTGTCTCAAATATATACAGTAAGTCTGTATTAGTATGCATGACATTTATGGAAAAGGGCAACAAATATGAGGAGAGAGTCGTGGCATCTTCAGTGGATAATTCAATAAATATGTTAACTGAGAACGTCATGCAATGCAGTAAGTAATAAAGTGCACCATGATTTAAGTTTCTCCAGTTTTCCAAGTATTTATCTTATATTTTTTCCTCGTGCGTTTGGTAATTGATTTAATTTGGCTCAAGTTGCAACTGCCCATCTTTGACTCATGTTACTCGTTTCTTTATTAAGCGCAATAAATGTCATGTAACAAGAGAGCCAGTCCGTAACACTGGTCACGGTATGCTGTGTCATTGTGAGATTATCATGGGAGGCAGTAGCGAAGTAAAAAATATCGAATGTTGACGAATCGAGAGTCTTTCTAACTTACTTGTATTCTTTCTCCTATTTCTCCTACATCAGTCAGAAACACCAGGTGTAGTCAGTGTACTGTTCAGGGAATAGTGGACGCAACTATACTGTATATTTGGCCCATAGGAAGGATATCAGTTGCGATGCGAATCTACAAAAAGAGAATATAAAAAAAGTATATACCTTGAACACAATACGTATTCCAAAGTCCTGGTTAATTGAATAGGGCAGAGGGATTTTTTATTCATCACTGAAGAATAATTGCACATTTTTACACTGCTGAGGTACGAAGCTGATTGCAGAATCTAGCATAAAACAAAACATAGAGAAGGACACGGTGTATAGTGGTCATAAAAAACACAAAATATCCCTTATGTTTATCTCTTTCAAACTTATTAATACATAAAATATCTTCAAAAACTGTATGCACCATTTTTATATTAATTTATGTATTTATCATTCATTATTTTTACCAAAGTACATATATAACGTGTATCGAAGGTCGTAGCAGTTAATAGGGAATCGGTGCATTTTCATCAAACGCACTAAAATTTACCATCAGTTCCCTGGCATTCACAAAGGTAGAAAGAGCTAAAGTGTTGTTGGTGTAGTGGGTCTACTCTCTAAAGTAATATATTTCCGGGTATAGGTTAGAGGAAGCGGTGGTCTACAATCTGACAGCAATAATTCGTGCCTATTAAAGCACAGCGATACTTAAAGTAAAGGGTGTTAGAATGCAGGAACCGTAGGAGAAAAAACATTGCCTTCAGTGCTCTGTATTTTATTATGCCCAGGGTGCTAAGCTGTACGGTATACTTTAGCAATAAAATTTGAAACAATGAATTTATTGGATTGTAAATTTTGAGAAAGTTTTCATTGCCAAAATATTTCGGATAGTTGGAAAGAATAGTTTTGCAGTTGCCACGGCGGGGTCGCACACGCCGGCAACGAGGAAGAGGAAGGTGGCATGGCGACACATTACAACCTTAGATATGACAAGGAAATTAATACAACTTACAATTATTATGTGAAATTGAAGAAGCTAAGTTGATTGTTATTATATTTCAGCCATTAACGTTTATCCATTTTTCGGTTCATGACGTATATATCATTCTTTAAATAATGCTAGACAATTTCCTTCTCAGAGGGAAGCACTCCTGACGTCCAAACCAAAGCCTCAAAACTGCTAGAGAAATTAAAATGACACAAAAAACAATTGTCCTCTCAGTGTTAAAACATTCACGGGTAATCATTATTTATATCACAGTGAGCTTTGATCTTTTAACAAAGCTAATTAACTGTTTCCTCCTCAATGTTATTATGAAATGTATATTGATAATCTTTCCAATTTTTCTGTGTGTTTTGGTCACGACGTACAAAATACAGTTGAGTTGCCCACTATACCTACCTCTGTTATTTGGATATACAGTTTTAGTTGCTGTGTGACCTATTGTATATCTACATGTATGACTCCTAAGGATTATTCTACATTTCTTACATTTCCAGTATATAGAATTACCTCTCATCTCTAGTCGTAAATCGTCAGTCAGTTCTTCCCTAAACACCATTCATTTCTACTCGAATTGAGCTAGTAGTAGTAGTAGTAGTAGTAGTAGTAGTAGTAGTAGCATAGTAGAAGAATGAGGAAGTGGAGAAAAAGTAGTAGTAGTAGTAGTAGTAGTAGTAGTAGTAGTAGTAGTAGTAGTAGCATTGGTAGTAGTAGTAGACTAGTAGTTGTTGTAGTAGTAGTGGTAGTAGTTATAGCAGTAGTATTAGTAATGATGTAGTAGTAGTAGTAGTAGTAGTAGTAGTAGTAGTAGTAGTAGTAGACTAGTAGTTGTTGTAGTAGTAGTGGTAATAGTTATAGCAGTAGTATTAGTAATGATGTAGTAGTAGTAGTAGTAGTAGTAGTAGTAGTAGTAGTAGTAGTAGTAGTAGTAGTAGTAGTAGTAGTAGTAGTAGTAGTAGTAATAGACTAGTAGTAGTAGTAGTAGTAGTAGTAGTAGTAGCAAACCACACATGCTCTAAGGAATGAGTATAGTTCAAGAGTTAGAATGATGAGTCTTGGAGGGCCAGCCAGCAGGTTCACGGACACACGCCCCCTTTTTCAAGTACGTCATCAGGAACGTTTTTCAGGGGAGATGAAGATTACCCCGTGATTACCCCCAGGCCACTTGATAGTCCCGGGAAGTGGTGGTGGTGGTAATTGCGGGCGAGGGGCAGGTCCACTGTGCCAAATTTTGAGGGATATTTTTTTGCTCAATCTCTCTCTCTCCTTTTTTTTTTTTTTTTTATTTTTTTTTTTTTTTTTTACATATTGGGTTAGGGTATTATATTTCCTCATTATTCCCCTTTATTCATTTGGGTTTTTTTCTTACGGGATGATGACTGTGGTAATGATAATTGTGTAAAACTAATATTTATATGCTATAGTTTATAATTATATTCATGATGTTTATGAACTCCTTTCGTAAATTATGAACGACCAGTAAACTAACTAAGACCTCATAGATAATTTTTATATAATTATATTTTAAAGATGAAAGCATAAAAAAACTCTTATGTAACAAAAATGGGTTGTTAGGTTACTGTTAAATATTTACCTACCACAAACACCATGAAACAAATGATATGAGTATTTTGAATAGCACCTAGTAAAAAAACAACTATATTAAATTTCCTATTAACCTAAAGCTATAGAGGCAATATTATTATGAGGCAAACAAAATGTGGAATCGTCTGAACACACCCCATTGCACCGTCAATATACGTAATTATTATAAAGATGTGTGAATTTGGAAACCTGTATTGGGTGTTGATAATTCCTTTGGTCTGTGGTTAGTGGCCCCCTCCCTCCCCACTTCCTCTCTCTCTCTCTCTCTCTCTCTCTCTCTCTCTCTCTCTCTCTCTTTTTCTTGTAACACTCTCTTTTCTTTCCAACTCTCTCCTTTCTTCGTGCCATCATCATCCTTCGTTGCCCCATCCAAACCTATCATCTTCATTCAACATGGTCTTCAATCTTTCTCACACTTTCTTTCTTTTCAACTTCACCTGCATCTCTTCATCGTCTCTTCATTGTGCCCAGTGACACTTACGGTATATTCTTTACATCTTCATTCGTATCTCGGTGAAGCTCACTTTTATATATTTTCTCCTATCCATTTCTCGTCGTAAGTAATTATTTTTAGTTTCCTTCACTCGATTTTTTACATCATGATCAATTTCTCTTTCAAAATAATTCACTCATTCTATATTATTTTTTTACCTTATCTATCTCAGATTACGTTTTTTCGCATACTCTTCAAACATCTGAATTCATACTTACCAATACTTACACACATCTTATTTCGTCCTTAAGTAAGTCGTATTTGAGACACTTTATACTACAGTAAATGTATTGATGGTTCCAGCAACTACCCTTTGTCTTTGCTAAACTACACTAAAACATGCACAGAAATCAAACTAAAGTTCCGAGTCTGAATTTTGTTGTGCAAGAATTCTTACAAGTTCACTTAACATTTTGAAATGCGTGTATTTATGCGTGTACTTTACCTATACACGGTCACATTCCACTGTGTGTGTGCTTCAACAGTCCGTGCTCACTATTTCATATCATTCATGGGAACTGTAAGCACAGAAATGAAAGAAACTGTAAGATTTAAGTTCTGTAATAATCGTGGAGAACATCAATGGTCGACAATTTGTACATGTATTGAATGTTTTCGTTACTTTCATCCTTCTGAATAAACCCTTTCCAGCAACAATCATTTTCTCCCAGACATTCCACCAATCCATATCTCCCGTCTTAACATTACCCTGCTATTATTACTCCTTTCCCCTACCCAACTTATTTCCATATTTCTCTTTGCGTCTCGAATACTCCTTCCCTTTTCAGAGTTAGTGTCTTTCCCGGTCTTTCATCAAATGCTTTAACACCGCTTCCAACAAATGGTTTAACACTTGGAGGACATTTTTCTTCTGACGTTTTCAACTGGCAATAGACCAAGTGTATTTTCTTAAACACAGGCAGTTCTTTATGGGTTTACTGCAGAGGTGTTTAACCACTTGAGTGTCAGTCGTGTTTCCATCACACAATTTTTAAGGAGAGCAATTTGCTTATTCAGATTGGAGGACTATTGGTTTCTCTAAACTATGCCAGGATATAGTCTCCCTCGGTATATTTATATGGGTCCAGTCTTGCTGGATTGTTTGAAGGGACTGCGGTCCTCCCACAAGGGATTATATCCACAATAACTATATTCCAGTATCTGGCAACACACACGAAGTAACTCTCTACCCTCAGACAAAGTTACTTGTTAGATCACTACTCAGATAAATATAAATATGAATTTATATATATATATATTTATATATTGGAAAATCATATCAGTCGTTGCTTAGAGATCAACAAGCAACACCAATACAATGTCTGCACTAGCAATCAGACCAATGTCCTATATAGGCTAGACCCTTTTTGCATATTCTGTGTTCTGTAAAGCATTTCTCTGGCCTTCCCCTTGCCGCTCGTTTCATATCTCTCCGGCCAGCTGTTCCTCCCCTTCTTGTCTCAAACTATCCACCCTTTCCTCATGTTCCCGTGGCTGTTTCATGAATTTCCCTTTAGCTTCTCCTCTCTCACTCTTGCTTAATCTTCTCGTCTCCAACTTTATGTCCTTAGTTTGTGTTTCTCCTTCTCCTATTCCTATTACTGGCGTGACTTGTTATATCTGATTTCCATTTTTTCTTTACTATATATATTCTCTTGTCCTATTCCTTTTTCTTATGTTACATCTTCTTCCTCTTAGTTCATTTCTTTTTCAACTTCTTTTTCTTTTTCGTTTCCTCCTTCTTCACCTCATTTATATTTCATACTTTCCTTCCTCTCTCCCCTTTCAGTTTTATGTTGTCTATCCTTCCATTCCTACTCCTCTTCTTTATCCCTCTCTTCCTTTTCCTTTCTCTTCTTTTTGCCTTCTTTCTCATTCACAGATTTTCCTTTGCCTCTTTCCCCTTCTCTATAGTAATTACCAAAGGGATGGTATACAATATAGCTTTTATTATTTTTTTTTTTTTTTTTTTTTTCATTATAGAGCTCCTTTAAAGGGGAAGTTTTGTGTTCATAAATCTGGAGCAACTGAATCCTCCAAATCCTCCAAACTATTTCAAGCAACAGAACACCATTATGTGTGTTAACTTGGGCCTGTTTCCTGGCATACTTTGGAGGAATCGAGGAGCTCCAATGTACCAAAAGGGAATTACCTTACCACCTTAAGGGGAGAGTATACTTTTGGTAAATTGGAGTGTCTTTGATTCCTCCAAAGTATGTCAGAAAACAGGACCAGATGGGAAAAAATAATAGTACCCTGTTGCTTGGAATAGTTTGGAGGAATAATTTGCTCCATATTTATCAAAACTGTATCCGCCTCTTAATTAATCTCTCTTCATCAAATACCCGATGGTCCGTAAAAAAAACACAAATAACAAACATAGTACGTGGAGACTATTGTATATTAAAGGTTTGTCTGTATATAATATGTATGCATACACACAAATACGTATACACATTCATGGACACATACACAAAAAAAATATATATATATACTCACACACATGGTATTATTGTATGTTGCAGGTTTGTTTGTATTTATACTGTATATATGTATGTATGTATGTATGTATGTATGTATGTATGTATGTATGTATGTATGTATGTGTGTGTGATATACAGCTGCCACTTCTGAATTTTTTGTAGCTAGTAGTGGGCAAGGATATATGTATTTTGTGGATAGTGAAGGGTTGGTGGTGGTGTGGGGCAATTCACTCTCCCCTATCCCCCTCCTCCTCCTACTCCTCCTCCTCCTCCCCCACTTACTTCTCCACCTACCCCACTTACTTATCCTCCTCCCCCTCCCCCACTTACTTCTCCTCCTCCTCCCCCTCCTTTCCCCCTCCTCCTCCACCTCCTCCTCCTATACCTCCTCCTCCTCTTCCTCCCCCACTTACTTCTCTTCCTCCCCCTCCCCCTCCTCTTCCACCTCCTCCTCCACCTCCTCCTCCTCCTCCTCCTTACACGATTGATGGACATAATGATAGGTGAGAAGAGAGAGAAGCAACGTTGTGACAGACAGCCAAATAATCACTAGGGGAAGTCGGGACAGGACCATTGATTAAAGGTATTGGTTTCCTTTGTACGACACCAGTTCGTTTATATTCCCCTTATTTCCCTTATGTGTGTGTGTGTGTGTGTGTGTGTGTGCTTGCTGCCCTGCCTGGTTCCCTCTCTCGTCTCCCCTTCTTCACTCCCTTCTTTCCAAATCCCCTTAACTCCTCAAATAAGTCCCATTCCTCACTCCCATGCACTCAGATCCCCTTCAGTTCTTTAACATACCCACTCGTTCAATCCTTCCAACCTGTCCTATTTTCCTTCAGTTCCTCAGTATTTTTTTCTTCCCTTCATTCACTCCCTTTCATTTTTATTTTTTTTCTCTCCTAAGATATATCCATACGATTTGATTTCATCCAACCTTAACCCCTTCTCTTCAATCCCTTAATTAATATACTTTTTCTCCTACACCACATAATTCTCAATACAAACTTTTATTACTTATTTAAAAAGGCATCTTCTCTTTCATTCTCTTTCATCCACAATCACCTCATTAACTTTGTACAGTATTTTATGTTATTTATTCTACTTTTATATTTACACATACAGTACTTCACCTCTCCGTTTCTTGGTAATAACACTCATAACACTCGTGTAATACAATTTTTTTTTATATGAAGCAAAAAGTCAGGGCCAATTCGTATCAGCTTGATTAATTAACAAAAATCGTTCTGCAGTGTCTTTTTTTTTCAGTAGTAGTGATTCTTGTTACTCCGAATACAATTAGTCTGGCAATATCAAAAAGTACTTGTCTGATTTAACCAGAATTTCTGTGACATTAATATTAATATTGGTATAATGGTGTTGGTGTTACCCTCACATCACATCACTGCACTAACTTTGAACGCCAAGTTTATATTTTTCATTAGCAACCATTATTCAAATTACGAAAACTCTACTTTTTGTACTAAATTAAGTGTGTTTCCTGAGGTCAGTATAAAAATGATAACTTTATGTTGCAGGTTGCAATAGTAAACTGTTCTGTTACAATGATAAAATGTAATTGAACCCTGAAGTTTCAAACAATGAAACTACATAATTATAACATCCTGCCGTTGACATTGTGCTCTAAACTTTATTTTACAAAATTCAGAAAGTACTGTTACTATTGTACATCATATGATCCAATAATAGCAGCTACAGACAATCATCAGGAATAATTTCACTATACAGTAACAACCAAAAGCAACACATAACCTGAATCAAAACATTATAAGCTTTTAGTAACAGTGTGTATAGCGGTACTCAAACATTTCTCTCCTTTGTCTTGAACCTCTCTCCCCCCACCTTTGTACGACATCTCATATTTCACCTGTGCCCACCTCTGACTACACCTTTGTATTGCTTTGTATTGGTCCCACTCGGGCTGTGACACCCCCTCACTGACCTTTGTTGTCAGACCTTGGACGTCATGTTGGCAACGGCGTCACCTGAGCCAGTCATGCATACTTCACACCGGGGAGAGGACGAAGGGGGGGTGAGAGAGAGAGAGAGAGAGAGAGAGAGAGAGAGAGAGAGAGAGAGAGAGAGAGAGAGAGAGAGAGAGAGAGAGAGAGAGAGAGAGAGAGAGAGAATGGATCGTAGGTAGTGAAGGGACGATGGGAGGGGAGGTGATGGATGAAGGGCGTGAGTGAGGGAGAGGAGAGGAGGATGAAAGGAGGGGAGAGCGGAAGAAGAAGCTGTCAGATGCAATGTGGAGAGAGGAGGAAAGGAGTGGAGTGGAGGAAGATAGACGAGATGAATAAGGGGAGAGAGAAAGGGAGGGAAGTGAACAGAGAGAGACGTGCAGTGAGAAGGGAGGGAGGGAGAGGAGATGAAGGAGAGGAATTTACTAGAAGAGGGAGAGAGGCACAGGTGTGGGAAGGGCAAAGAAAGTGACAGAGAGATAGAGAGAGAAGAGGGGGAGGAAACAGTATATAGAGATGCAAGGAGAGGGAAAGAAGGTGACAGGGAGTGAAGGGGAGGGACAGGTGACAGATGTGGGTGACGGTAAAGATAAGGAAGGAGGGGAAGAGACAGAGGGGAGGTTCAATAAATGTAAGGAGGTAGAAAAAGAGGGGAGAAAGATCACGAGAAGAGAAAGGAGTGGAGAGAGAAAGTGAGATAGAGTTGAAATGTAAATAGAGAAGCAAAATTTATATACACAAAGAATGGGAATAGCAAAGGAGATGAAAAAAGGAGAGAAATGAAAATGGAAAATCAGGGAGTAATGGCCAATAAAAGGTATGGGCATAACAGAGGAGATGAAAAAAGGAGAGAAATGAAAATGGAAAATCAGGGAGTAATGGCCAATAAAAGGTATGGGCATAACAGAGGAGATGAAAAAAGGAGAGAAATGGAAGTGGAAAATCAGGGAGTAAGGACAATAGAGGGGATATCTCACCACCACCTGACCCATAAACAAAACAAAAGGTCGTGAGAAGAAAGCTGGGATTGTATATGTTTTTTCCCAGTCAAGCGTTGATCATAAGGCACTCACTCACTCAAGGTCGTAAAACACACTATTTTTTTTTTTTATAGTTGGTACCACGACATTCACCTTGTTTGTTGGGAACTTACCCTTACATTCCTCTCTTTGTGGTGATTGGGTGACACATACACACACACACACTCACACACACACTCACACACAAACACATACACTCACTCACTCACAAACGCATACACTCACTCACACACATACACATACACACACACACACACTCACACACAAACGCATATACTCACTCACACACAAACACACACACACACACTCACACACACAAACGCACACACACACTCACACACAAACGCATACACTCACTCACTCACACATACACACTCATACACTCACTCACACACACACACATACACACACTCACACACAAACACATACACACAAACACACACACAAACACATACACATTAAGGCCCCTGTGATCGTGTATAATAATTGGAGGCTTCTGTTGATTCCTCCAAAGTATGCCAGGAAACAGACCCAGATGAAGAAAAATAGTGGTATCCTGTTGCCTGGAATAGTTTGGAGGAATCATAATCTCCAAAAATGTCATAACTATACCCTCCCCTTAATTTTCTGACTCTACAGTATCACAGGGTCCCTTAATTAATTAACACAAAAATACACACACATCCAAAAGCAAAAAAGAAAACACACCCACCCAAACACACACACACTAAACTGACTAAAGCAAAACAAAAACAGATACAGAAATACACACACACACACACACACACACACTAAACTGACTAAAGCAAAACAAAAACAGATACAGAAATACACACACACACACACTAAACTGACTAAAGCAAAACAAAAACAGATACAGAAATACACACCCACACACACACACGCAAACTGAAATCACAAAATTAATATACTCTTGTTTGTTGCTGGGGAGAGAAGCTGCATGTGTCTTCCTCCAGTGAAAAAAGTAAGGAGTAAAAAAGTGACAAGTCTGACTGACAAGAGCTACTGGCGACGACGAACATGTTGAAGGTGTGTGTGTGTGTGTGTCAGGGGGGGGGGAGGGGGTTGAAGGTGTGGCGGTGTGTGTGTTTGTATTTGGGAATGAAGATGTTGCTGCGATATGTACGTGTGTGTGTGTGTGTGTGTGTGTCTGTGTGTGTATTTGGGGATGAAGATTTTGCGATATGTATGTACGTGTGTGTGTGTGTATTGAAGGTGTGTGCGTGTGTATTGAAGGTGTGTGTGTGTGTGTGTGTGTGTGTGTGTGTTGAAGGTGTGTGTGTGTGTGTGTGTGTGTGTGTGTGTGTGTAGGTTTTCGCACCACACCCTGGGCTGGAGATGGTGAATACTTTAACCAACGTGGAGAAGCTACAAGGGTTGACAAGGTGACTGCTGGTGCCAAGACAACCACAGTATACTCTACAGTTTATATATATATTTCATGTATGTATACCTGTGTGTGTGTGTGTGTGTGTGTGTGTGTGTGCTCGGTGATATTTAGATGTACTAATCTTCATTATTAGTGAACGTATGGCCAGCTTTCTACTTTTCAGTTAATATATACAATATCCAATCTGAGCCTCGTGGCCCTGCAGCTAAGGCCAGACCAGCTTGAATATGAGTGCGTGATGTTACAGAGTTTGACACTCCGCTGAGTTAGAACACCCACCGAAATAATATTCATTTCTGCAAGCACATTTTTGAACAAAATGGCCAACATCTCAAACATGTTTCCCATCAAAGTGTAGGTTTTCTTTATTTGCATCACTATTATTATTATAACCCCAAATGTCGAAGGACACAAATCCTCCAAGACAGAGAATGGTCATGTGTGTGTATGTTGTCTCCTTCGTATCACTATCTTCGTGTAACAGCAACCCTTTCTAACCACAATGACACTAACAACATGTGTTACAGAATGTCCTAATATACAGTACTGTTTCTTAACATGATTATCAACGTTTATAATTATCTACTAACTTATTAACTGAAAATAATATTGTAGTTTCACACAATTATATCCTTTAAAACTGATTATATTAATTGGTAAATCCCCTGAAGAGAAAACACAACTGCTGCAGGCGTTAGTGTTGACATAATGTTTAGACTCATTACAAATTAAGTCATGTCGTCCAACCATTCGTATAATTTCCCCTTAAAGTTACATAGTTCACTTTTAAAGCGCTACCTTTCCCTAATGAAACGGAATTGAGGTTTAATTATATCTGTTTACGTGTCAACATTACATGAAGAAGAGGAGACTCTCCATCATAATATTTTAGTGAACAGTAACACTTGGAACACTTAAGCGTATAATTTTTAGTATATACGTATATTTTTCCCTCAAAGTAAATATTCATGGTACACACACACACACACACACACACACACACACACACACACACACACACACACACACACACACACACACACACACGGTTACAGCATCCGAGGGAAGTATGAAGGGGTGGTGTTGATCGACGAAGCTGGCTGTTCTGTAAGTCGACCCTCAGTCCCCGGGGTCCAAACTTTCTACCATGCCTGCTGCTGCGATATAGAGTGAAGGGAAGGGGAAGTGGACTGTAAACTCATGTGGCGTGGATTCTGACTGGTGACTGTAGTAACCTCAAGTGGTGTGTGTTCTAATGACTATTTACTCAAGCAGTGCATGCATGTGGTGTGGTGACTGTAACCTGAGGTGTTGTGGTAGTCGACTGTAAGATGATGCGGTGTTTGGTGTGGTTTGGTGATTGTATGCTGAAGTGGTATGTGTGTTCTAGTGACTCTTCAGTTTTAGTGGTGTTTGTAGTGTGATAACTGTAGGTTGAAATGGTGTGTTATGATTGTCAACTCAAGTGGTGTGTGTTTCGTCTGGCAAAGGTACAATAAATTATTAGTGTTGAAGTGAACGTAAACTCTGGTGGTGTGTGTTTATTCGAGAATATTATATTTTACTGGATACGTATTTTGTAAGTCGCTTTGTATAGGGGGAAGAATATAGACTGAAAAAAAACTGAGCTAAGCCAAAACGAGAGCAGGAAACAGAAAGGAGAGACAACAACAAGCACAATGGAAAAAGAAGGAAAGGTTAGATAGATGAAGAGAGAAACGGGATTGCCTCAGATAGAAAGGGACTCCCAATCTCTTATAGTACTGCTCGCATCTTTACAGGTAATACGCCCTTTGGGAGTTATTACGTGGGGGCTTATAATTTATGTATCCACCGCCTTCAAAATATCTGACTACCTGCTCACCTGTTCTTTTACATTGATTCTCACTCACTTTGCCCTCTTCACTTCTGCCACTGTTTTTCTTTCCACTCCTACTATCCATGTCTGTGCACTGTATAACCCTTCAGCTTTAACTCCACGAGGACAGGGGTAAACTCTGTGGCACTTTAAGGGGGTAGTCTCTGCTGTCGGTGAATAGGAGGATTATACTGATTCCTCAAAACTAATCCTTCCTTTTCAATGATTCAATTCTTATCTCCTTTCCTTATCATTGTATTTTCTGTGTTTGTTGTCCCTCCTTTTTATCTTCTCCTTCCTCGTGCTACATGAACTTCCAGCCCTAACATGATCTTATTTCTACCTCTGATGCTGTAACCGTGTGTGTGTGTCGTACATACATTGAAGGAGAAATATACGTATATACTAAAAATTATACGCTCATGTAGTGTTTTCCAATGATACTGTTCACTAAATTTTTAAAAATAAGCAACAAGCATAGCCCCAATTAGTATACTGAGAGAATAGTTAGTTTTTTGGCGTAGTTAGAGTGAATAAGCAATTTTTTCTTTCTCTAACAACACACGGTCGATCCCTTAGAGTCTATCTGGCATGAGGTCATAACTCTTTTCTATGACCTAAGCAGTAAGATTATTACTTAGATGAAATAAATTATAGTATTTGGACATCAAGAGTTCTTCCTTCAGACAACAAAACTCGTCATCGACAATTGGTTAAGGGGGTGCGGGAGTAGGGAGACAGGCTTGGGTTTTTTGGGGGGTGCGGGAGTAGGGAGACAGGCTTGGGGGGGTTAGGAGGGGGTTTGGGAATAGGGGACAGGCTTTCTATCCCCCCCCCCCTCCCCACTCCAAGCCTGTCCCACTACTCCCGAACCCCCCAACCCCAAACCTGTCCCCCCAATTCCCACACACCCTTAAGGTTCTGTATGTCTTTATCAACGGTGTTTATATACTGTATAATTATACCTTTGCGCTACGGTACATAATAAGTTTTCTTACACTTATCATAAAATTCTGGACATTAAATACTGTAATGGGGTCAGAATTTTCATACAGTTACCACATACATACATTCAGACCTAAAATTAATATCATATCTATTAAACGACACCTACTATACTGTTCTCACATTACTGTATATAAAGTTTTATATATCACTAACAATCAACCTTTTTCTTACAATATAATGAATGAGTCATGGATAGAGTTTCAATAACTGATTTCGTATTGTACCTTTTTTTTAAATAATAAACACCATTGCAAAAAAATATAAGGATGTCAGATATTGTTCTTGAATGAAAATGTATTCTGCATGTGATATTATTTCCTAGCGCCATTGTGCAGTAAAGAAAGTCAAATGTTTTAAGCTACATCTGTCACTCCTTATTCATGGCCAGCTGCACAGTTTAATAATTTATCGATTACAAAAAAAAGTCTGAATAATCTGCTATCATAATATTATTGGACGACTGTACAGTACATGATGGGCTACAGAACTGTTTTTATTACTCTTGTGTACAGTACATGATGGGCTACAGAACTGTTTATTTTCCACTTGTGTACAGTACATGATGGGCTACAGAACTGTTTTATTACTCTTGTGTACAGTACATGATGGGCTACAGAACTGTTTTATTACTCTTGTGTACAGTACATGATGGGCTACAGAACTGTTTTATTACTCTTGTGTACAGTACATGATGGGCTACAGAACTGTTTTTATTACTCTTGTGTACAGTACGGCACGGCTAGGTTATCACCAGAAAGACTAATTAACCTCGATTGTATCCGCTCTGCTCTTCCTCATTTCCCAGCCAGCCAGCCTCACTAATCCTTCCCACAGCACTCAGTAATCAGGCTAACCCAGAGACAGGAAAATACAAACAGATAATTGAATTCCATTTTTGGAAGTTATAGTTTATCCTCTTAGCACTCTATCGGTTTAGTAGCAGTCGTGTTGAACTCGCAAAAAAAATGTTTGAAATGAGAGAGAGAGAGAGAGAGAGAGAGAGAGAGAGAGAGAGAGAGAGAGAGAGAGAGAGAGAGAGAGAGAGAGAAAAAAAGAGAGAGAGATACTTCTGCACTAAACTAAAAAGGAGTTGACATAATTATAGTCTTAGTGCCATCTTTATAATATTAACCATTGGGGATCAACTAACAAGATACAGTATCTGCCCTGAATCAGTCCCTCTCTCTCTAAACTCACAAGGCAATATCGTTTCTCTGATGGAAGGCTAAATAGATATTAACCAGTCAATTATCACTGTGTTAATATGATACCAATGTCAGTTTGTCCAGGAATTAAGATCACCATTTCGAACACAGAAACTGCATGGGAAATAGATTTGTGGTTTTAATGTAAACACTATACGGAACTACTCGCCTCTCCACTTGTGAATGCTATACTTTGTTTTAATGCATTAAATTATAACATAAATATATTTCATACACCTTGCATGCAGCTATGCATATTCTGGGTGTTATGTTTTACAATTGCAAACTTAAGTACTTACTTCATTGTTAATTAGCATAGTAATGTTATTCATGAATAATGCCTTACTTAATAATATAACTTTTACTTTTTTTCAATCAATAATAATAATAATAATAATAATAATAATAATAATAATAATAATAATAATGATAATAATAATAATAATAATAATAATAATAATAATAATAATAATAATAATAATAATAATAATGTCATTTTAGCAAGAGGTAACTAAGGCAATAATAATGATGATAATAATAATAATAATAATAATAATAATAATAATAATAATAATAATAATAATAATAATAATAATAATGTCATTTTAGCAAGAGGTAACTAAGGCAATAATAATAATAATGATAATAATGATAATAATAATAATAATAATAATAATAATTATTTGATAGTTTTATATCATCCTTTTATATTATGGAAGTTTTATATTTACTGTCACAGAGGAGTGTGTCCAATGTTATCTAAGCCAGCCGTTATTAAACTTCCACTGCCTACGTCTGCAAGAATCCGGAGAGGCACCTTCTTTTTTCTCTCTTAATATATTTTAGTTCGTTCCGTATATCATCACCACGGAGCGCAAATACTACTATCACCTTTAAAAAACCTAGCCTATACCTGAACCATGACCCGGCACCAAATATTATTCAGATCTTTACTCGTACCTTCTCCAGATGAGCTCAAGGTTATAGATATCAATGGTTTCCCTCCTTTATATGGGTTTGAACCAAGTATTGCCATCACTTAAGGTCTGTCTGTGAAAATGTTTGATGTGGTAACTAATTGTGGTTACAGAGCTACATGTTAACATATGAATTTGTACGTATTGATACCGTAGAGTTTCCGTCTCCTCTTTCAAGTTGTATCGTCTGTGCGTTTACGTAAAATATATTATGTCTCAAAATAATTAACTAGGCCATAGATAAAACTATCACATTAACTCATTGTACACAAATAAGACTAATGTGTTTTCGTGTTACTACGTATGCGTGGAATATCCTTAGTCTAAGAAAATGTGTACCAGAAACATTTTTATACTCGTACTTCTAGTCCCTTTTTTTTTTTATAAGCATAATGATTAGTTCGTCCATATTTACAGTGTCCATGCTTGACGTAGTTAGTTGGGTGGTGGCGACTCATGAGAGAGAGTAAAATATGGTTGCATGGATGGGACGCTAACTAAAGGGTGAGAGTGTGGTGTGGTTGGGGTGGGGGAGGTGTGGTGTGGGTGGGAGTCACGTGAGTCCCAACGAGAGAGAGAGAGAGAGAGGGAGAGGAAGGGAGGGAGGGAAGGGATGAAGGTTAGAGCGAGTGGGTGCCAGAGGTGTACGCTTCCTGGCTCACTACCCCCACCCCAACTTGGCATCCACCCACCCACCCACCTTTCCGACCCTATTAACAATATAACCCTATATTTTATGGGTTAAAAGCGCAAATTTCAATGTTTGTAATGCCCTTGTGGGAAAGATAAATGTGACGAGTAATCGTTTTCACATGCAAGTATACCATCACTATTAGTTGTAAGGCTCCAAAGCACACTAACATCCCACACACACTTACCACGTCGCCCGTAGAAAAACCGCTACACTGGCAACTACCCAGCCCCCACCCACCCATTCACCTACAGGTCTTCGTCTCCATGCCTCCCTCCGTACCCTATCACTCGGCGTACACAGAGACTCACGTTTCACTCACTACACACACCTGTCACGCTGGGGGCCGTTTTCAAGAAAAATGATGGGGAGGCAATGTTGATAGTCGACTGTTAATTATTAAATTCCCCCTTGAATTGTGTTGATGCTCAGATATAATAAATAAATAAATGCGATGGGATAGGCAATGGTCATCATAATTTACGATGCTCCAATTGTCCCTGAAACCTGTTGATGCCATGATACAGAGTTTCATTGGGCAGTAGGCTATGCATGAAACGTGGTGGGCCAGGCAGTGACGATGGCCGGTACGATTACGCCTTATAATTGCTAATACCACCATCGTATAATGTTGATCGTCATTGCCCAGCCCTTGAAGTGTTTTGAAATGTGGTCCTGAAATGTGTTTATGATAGGCTGTGTTGTTGTTGTATTGGTCGGGATAAAAGAAAGAACATGAGCCACGCAATGTTTATCTTCTACACGATAATTCCATACACACTACATGATGCTGTGAAGTTTGCTGATACCGTCCTGTACACTCGTCCATGTAGAGAAATGATGGTAGATTATCCAAATGTATTCAATAATTCCCTGTATTCTCCATCCGTAATGATCCTAACCCATCAGCCTAACATCCAAAGTACGAAATCATTTGAAATTCTTTGCATAATTTCTTGGAACTACTCTACACTTGTATTTGGGCTGTTGTATACAGGTAAGGTCCGTGGCTTACGTAGGTGATGGTAATGAAGAGTCTGTATACGTAGCGCTATAATCACGCTTCTCTCGTTCATGATGTCTACAGTCCAGGATCAGGATCATGACTTTCCTTGCATGTGGTTTTAAATTAGAAACACAAGCCATATTTTTCCAAATATATATTCGATTGGAGTGACCGATCCCCATTTAAATTATTAAATATTAAATAACCAATAGGTCAAAACCAATAGCGTGGAGAGAATGTGCATTAAAACACAATTAATGAAGATATTTATAACAACTCTGAAGAGCAGCGATGTTTTTTCAGTACTATGGAAAGTCTTGGGATAGGTCACGCCTGGTGAAAGAGATGCTTGATAGTACAGAGGACATATATATAGTGTTTGTTTTCTTATATATTTTTATCGATCTCTTCAGACATCGAAATTGTAACCTGATAAAGGTGTCTGTTTGAATCCGGAGATAAATTGTCTGAGGATAAAAATGTAATTAGGAATCATACAGTATTTACCACACAATCAGGCCTTTAGTTGGGGCGGTTTACGCAATTCCTGAGTAGGAGTAACCTGAATACATGAATGTGATGAAATAGTACTCACGTAGGAGGTACAAAGGTGAAACCATGATATAGATAAAGAAATTAAAGAGCACATGGCATCCGAACGAGGGGTGGGCCAGGGTGTTTTGGCTTCAGGGTTCCGGGAACACCCTCAGTGTTCGCCGCGACTGTGCAGTGTGTGGATGTATGTTGCTCCCGCGCGCCGGTCATCTCGACGCTCCCCTCAGCACCATACTACTATTCTCTCACTCGCAGCCTGCCTGTTGTCAATAGCAGCAGCCTCGTGTGTTCCCGTGGAAACCTCGCTCATGTGAAGTTTGTCAGTGAAATTTTTAACCGTGAGTTACTGTACAAAGTGTTTATATTGAAGTGTTATGATCGCAACTTTGAGGTGGTAAAACTCAATGAAGGGAGGAGTGAGTGTGTCATACTCGTGGCGCCCATAATTAAGTACAGTTCCATCTGCACAGTTTAGAAAGCTTGTCAAACTTGTGGGACGACATGGCTCGAAGAAGGAGCCTATTCGCTTAAAACCGAAAACCTAAAAACGGACATCCGACATGGAGATAAACCGAGGACCTTTTCTGGCGCGTCTGCTGCTTCTAGTGGCAGTAGTAGCAGTGTCAGGGATTCCACCACAACATTCCAGAGGTAAGGCTGACCATTATATTACAGCACATTAATTAAATAACTAAGGAGCAGTGTTGCTCTTCTTACGACAAACTATAGACGATTTCCTCAGCTAGAGTACAAGTTTAGTATTGTACTCAATCATGTTTCGTAGTAAAGAACAAACGGTTTTATGTAATTGTATCGTAGGAAAGTATAGACTTTAATTAACTAAGGTAGGGAGAATAATTTGGAACCCAAATGTTAACCCAGACCGTGCATGGGCGTTTGTCTCACGTGTACGTTAAGATGCACTAAGATGTATGGTTCTCGTTGGTTCAGATTAATATTGTTTAATCAAAGTAAATGATGTTTTGAAATGTACGTCAAATTTATGTGTTTTTAATATCTATCCTTGGATGTAGCCTAGCCTACTCAACAAAGTTATGTGACGCGCAAATGAGCCTAAGTTGACGATGCGCTACCATGAGGTTAGGATACTAGTGCTACCATGGACAACGGAGTTAAAATTGCGATTAGAAAGTGTTGGATATATATCTTTTTATGCGATAAAACAAAATTATCGTTTAAAGAAGGATGCTTTGTTGGGACTGAATAACTAGGATTGATTTGACTATAGCAGCCGTGTAAAAAAATGTAGGCTATCGTGCTGTACCGTATTGGTTTATATGAAGTTACAAGTGGGTTGTGGATATTCAAACATATTGTCGTGTTTAGTAAATGTTTACTGGTACTTTTGGTATGAAAGTACATAAAGTGTCATCTGAATTTGTATTGGAAACTTGCTTAACTTCCATTACCTAACTCTGGTCAAAGTTGATAAATAACCGTATAACATACTTTATTGACAAAATAAACAGTAATATTTACATAAGTCTAATATGTGTAAGAGATAAAAAGGTATTGTAAAGTAAGAAATTACCGTCAGTATCATAACGTTAAAGGATGCATTGAAAAACGGATATACAAACAAACGAGAGATAATAATACCGCACTTCACCTGTTGAAATTACTGGTAAAGCTTTCAGTTTTTACCAGAGAAGAAGTAATAAGTAAGTCATAATAATATGCAATGTATATATTTTGACGTTTTCTTATTGCCTTGTAAGTTTTAGCCAGGTATACATTGCCACTTTATATACTTCATGTGGAAGTATGTTTCTAGAAGAAAATTTGAAGTGCATTAGGCTAGGCTAGCTAACAGAGCTCTCCTTCAGCTGATTTTTTTAAAGTGAAGAAGTAAAAAGTGTGTTACGAGAAGTTGTGACAGGTTGCTGTTGCACATATTAAACGAATTTATCCTGCCATCAATTCATCTATTTTTGAGACTGCTACCCTCTCGAGAACTCACACACCTTACATGCTTTCCACGCTTACAACACTACTGAAAGTTGTGTAGTGCCTACTGAGCTTTGCTATCGTGTAGACTTAGAGGGAAGACATGTAGGCATACCTGGATTTTTATATTCGGAGTGATTATTTTCACCGGTTGGTGAAAATAACATTTCTACTATTTTCACCGACCGGTGAAAATAAAGTAGTTAATATTTTCACCGGGGGTCAGATTATCGACTTCGAAGAAACGGACACCTTTCTGCTCGAGCTACAGTAATTAGTGGCTGTCCAGATCTGTGGACAGCCACGAGTTACTGTAGCTTGAGACAAGGTGAGTACGTTTCTTTTAGGAGTGACTGTACAAACCCAACACTTACGCTTTGAATTTTCTTCCAATCTCATTAATAGATTTAAAGATATTTCATTGTTGTTCATTAATTGGTTTGTTGTGGTTTGGTTTATTCATTTGAAGCAGTTGGGTTTGTAGTATCAAATGAAACACAAAACATGGCTTTTACAGAATGACATTTCCCCACTCAGTAGGCTACACTTACATACAGTACAAGTAATTCTTTTAATATTACCAGAGTTTGTTTATTTCATGGAATACCAAAGAAAAGATTATTATTTTACACCAAAAAGTATTTTCTACAAGTTTTGTAATGAAATTATGATAAAAAAACAACAACTTTATTTTCACCTTATGGTAGGCAATATGTAGGCCACCGGTAACAAGTATTTAAAATGTGTTTAGGGAATTTTGATCCAATATTACGAATTTTCAAACTTATTTTAGTGAATTGACGTTTTGAATACTCCGGTAACACTCCGTCTAGGTTTAGTATATTCGGGATGGGTGTAGTATAGGGGGAAGTAGGGGAAAATGAGCCCGCTCGGTAGGGGGAATTTTCAGAGTGTGAGGGGTGATTGCACTCAGTCCAATGTGAGCTGTCAAACAGTAAATTACACACCTTGTTCTCATATAGCCTTGGACGACCAGTAGTACCTGCCTTACCAGTTAATCATGTCAACCGGTGAAAATAATATTATTAGTATTTTCACCAACCGGTGAAAATAGTGATAATAGTATTTTCACCAACCGGTGAAAATAAACGCTGCCTTTTATATTTGCTTGAATTGCACGCAAGTACAAAACGTGTTGTTCAGTCTTCGCAGTCATTGGAAAATATTCATGTGGCCCAATTATATGTGAAGGGCATGAGAGGGCAATTAATGTCTGGCTTTAAGTTTAATGTATTCTTTTTTCATATATGATGATGGATAGCCTATGGTAGTTCACTCGGTTTGTCGAGTTGGATGTGTGGTACCGATATATAATTCACTATAGACTACCGTTTATGCCGCAGTAAAATGGACAAAAGTGCGCTGTGTGTTGACTGTCACTTATAAAGTGTCGTAACTTTTTAATTAGCTACTCTGTGGATCAATAATGAAATAATATTGAATGATACGCTCCCTTTGTTGATGCTCTTCACTTTGACAATCATTGTAGGACTGGGAATACATGGATGGTATTTGGTGATGCTGTTTAGTTAAAATTAGAGTGACCCATATGCCACTTCTCTGACCATAATGCTCACGCCAAATGCATTATTTTCGTGCTGTCTGAAGCACAACTTGTAATCTGTCAATTGCTACTGAATGAAAATGTCCTGATAACGCTTTCTGAAATTGCTTCCTGGGGTGGCTGGAAATGTAGGCTATAATATCGTCTCCCCTTGAGTTAGAATATTCTTGTTAGAAAGATCTGATTCAACTGTGGCGTGTGAAATAATTTGTAGTTTATTTTCGAACCCTACCAGTTTAACAGTAGCATCAAGTTGCTGTTTGTGCCCTTTGTAGGAAATGTGAATGTGTCGGTGAGAAAATGGATCCAACTGAAAAATGGCTCGGTCATGTGTAAAAGAAATTGTTCCTCGCACGAAAAATGGTTTCAGTTGACGTAACGTGTGTTTTAGCTCAGAGAGGAAGTAAAATGTTTCTTGGGTATTACAGAAAGGTATCTTTGATAAGTAGTATTTTAGTCTACGGAAAAAAAAATGTATGCTTAATATCACTTGATGTCCTCATTCGACTGTTGATATGATTATATTAGTACGGTATACGATTATATCACGTTCATTTCTCTATACTAATGATATAATTGGAATGTGGTAAATAAACAACAAGTTAGATACCGGTATGTCAGGTAGGATATATTGCAAACAGTGTAGCATACGTGTTCGACTACATGAAATGCTGTCAATTGTGAACAACATTATCGGTATTCATCAGTTTGATATTTTGTGGTGGTAGGACCCTACCAGTTCATAAATGCATTTATTATAGTTTTTTTTATCGAGTGTTGTTGTTGACGTTCCTCAAGCTGTCTGGCTAAGCAGCCACGTGTATCGAGTGTAAAAGTACCGGTAGCCTATGATAAAGCCTATACCGTATAACACATAGGATATTATGATGTGCCGTAATGAAATATATAGATACCAACACGGAACTTGGGAGGATGTATGTGCAATTGAGGAGCATTTTTCTTTCAGTAGTATAGCATATATATATATATATATATATATATATATATATATATATATATATATATATATATATATATATATATATATATATATATATATATATATATATATATATATACTTAACACACACACACACACCAGACAACTACCGGTACCACATGAGTTAGGCTACCAACCCCAGCACTGCCAAGGCAAACAACATTCCTAAGGGAACTAAGGGAAATATTCTCGTAGCATTGACAACAGATAGCCATATGTTGCTTTTCAGTCTTTTCATCGAGATAACTTCCCGTATTGTTTTTATTTGCTGCAGGAATGAAGGGCACGGGCAGTTCTTTACACCTGTCACACTGGGTCGCTAGGCCAACTAGAAACTGGCCTGGCAAAAATTCCTTATCATTCAGCGTTTTTGGTATCTCACTTGTGCAGTTATCTAGATAAATGTGGGACCTGTCTTGCTCCCCTTGCCTCCATTGGTCAGAGGCTCAGGACTGTGACGTGTAGATCGATAACTGCCTTTTGTGTACGTACAGGCAGGAGGTGAAGTGTGTCGACATTTCTCGCTTAGGCTACACAGTTCTGTTTGTGAATGGAGGACGAACCGTACTGATTTTGTAAATAACAGAAAATTCAATGAAGATATAAAGGAGAGCTGAAGCCGAGGAAAGAGGTTTAGTCAATACAAATATATTCATTTTCGTGTTTATATGAAATGATTTCGAATGCCAGAAAAGCAAGTTAATATTGTAATATTGTACTGGGATCGGGAGAGTCAAGAGTGTTTATGCAGATACCTGCTACCGTACTCAGTACTCGTCAAAGTTGGTCATATATTTGGATGCACGTGAAAAGGATATCTTATCATAGATGACAGGATAGAATATACAGAACCGCAAGGAGTATCAGCTTCCGCACAATTTTTCTTGTGACTTTAGGCCTACCGGTACCTCTGCTCCTACCTGTGTAGCTTCAAGATTAGGCCTAGGCTGGTACGATTTGGACTACGTTACCTCGGAGGATGTGCTGGGCTGAAGATGAGTCACTCACAGACTTGTTGCTCGATATCGGTAAGAACAACATTTCTGACCCGTAATGGTAGAATGATCTAGTTTCTGATTACTGACACCTTAGCCTCATTCTGTTGCCCGGGGGTTTGATTCCCTAGTGGAGGAACTTGCTCAGTTTTTCAGAATTGTATTGGTATATGTATAGCCTAATACAATAGTTCACCTTTCGTGAGAAGTAGGCTTATCGTAATGACTGCAAGCCAGGCAGTAGCTTATCTTTATATTCTACACTTTATTTCCGGTACTGCTGATTTAATTTCTTCCTATAGGCCTATAATATATGTTGTATGAAGAGAGAATTACTGTATAATGTAACTGGTCCCTATATCTTTTAATAACTATTCCATTATACATGAGTTGGAATTTAAAGCTCAAGTTCCTTACAATTCCCTCCACAAATTATCTCTCGATTAGGCTAGGCCTATGGCATACAACTATACATTTGTCCCCAATCCCAAGATGGCACCTAACACGCTTGAGGCTGGACTGAATCAGGTTGAGTAGGGAAGCTTTCCAACTTTCCACCTGGGATTTGTGCTATTTAAGCCTAATATCTCATACCGGTACTCTCCCTCCTAGACAATATGATAATTATTTAAAAAACCTTTTATTCACTTCCATTAAATATGTAAGAGAGAGAGAGAGAGAGAGAGAGAGAAGGTGGAAATTAGAACTACCTCGAGGAACTACAGAACTGTTGATACCTGCAAGGTGCCATGCACATTACCGGTACGGTACACTGTATAGCCTAGTCTGTGTAAGCATCCCAGGAGAAATTCACTCCAGCTGTATAGACTACACTACACACAAGGTGGAACAACAAATGAGTACAAAGGATATAGGCTACAAACAGAAAGAGATCTGATAGGCCTAGTCCTCACGAGGCTCTTTGTTTTGCATGCCTAACTATTGTAGCCAACTCGGATGAGGGAAACTACAATGTATAAGAAGAAGCAAGTGAACATAGCCAGATAGTATATAATTATATTTATATATATTGCCTCGTTTAATGCATTATGCTATGTAGTAGAATTGTTGAGGTGTACATATTTTCTGCTGTTCATGTTCCCTTAGGCTAATCCATCCCAGGTTTCCGTTTCCCTCATACAGTTCTCATTTTCTCACTCAAATAGAGACAAAAGGTCGTACGGACTCCGAATCAGATCCAAGTTACTTTAAATATTGCTGAAAGATACCAGTCCCATTCTTAGGTATCATAGTTAACCCTTTTCTTATTTCTTTCGTTTCTTTCCTCCATTTCTTTCTCATGTTCCTCCATTACCGGTATATATTTTTTCCTATGTTTTTTACTTATTATCCTCCTTATGTTATTACTCCATCTCTTCGTTTTTTCCCTCTATACCGGTATAGTAAGCCGTATGAGACTTTAAACTTCCATCCGTGTGTAGTGTAAATCCTTCAGACTTTTCGTAGAAATACAACGTCCCAAACAGTAAGAAGAAAAAGAAAAGATATATTTTTTATTTTATACGAAGCAATGGAAACTTGTATCCATTTCGGTACTTCCTTTTTATATAATATTTTTTATGCTTCTGTGCCGACTCGGAAGATTTTTATCGAAAAAATATCTAGTGGACTTTGATATTGAGGTGGAGACGTGGGATCACAATTTAATCCTGGTCGGTGGGGGGAATTCTGTTTTCTGGTTTGTGTGCGTGCGAGTGCCTGTGCGAGTGTGTGATTTTTCGTGTAAATTTCTCCTTATATAACAGTACAGTTACATTCTCTCTCTCTCTCTCTCTCTCTCTCTCTCTCTCTCTCTCTCTCTCTCTCTCTCTCTCTCTCTCTCTCTCTCTCATGGATTTTCCTTATCTCCTGGGATTCCTGTTCTCTTTTATCTTCCCTCTCCCTATCTTCCCTCAGGCTCATATTCCCCTTCTCTCCTCTCTTGTCTCTTGCTTCCCTCGATGTTCTTTGGCCTTCCTATTTAAGCACATTTCCTTTGCTTCCTATTTCCCATTTCTCTTTCACTTTTTTTTTTCATTTCTCAGACGTGATATTCTCATTACACCGATGTTGATACTTTCATGTTTTACATCTCATAATTTGAAATATTATCCCTATTTGGAGTTTCTTTTTACAATAATTTTAGTTATACACGTTTTCTCTTCGTTCATTTTGTGTCTCATTTTCATTTTCAATCCCGTAGTCAACCCTTCTTTCCTTTTCATGTAGGCCTATTTGTTGTTGGCACCCTTATTCTATGACCACTCACGATTTCTCTTTTCCCTATCTACACATGCACTAGCTCTCACTCTAATCCTTACTGTTTGACTAGCCTACTCACCCTCCCTCCCTTCCTACATGACTAGGCTACTCGGTCTATATCCCTTCTTTACTATTTGACCATTATTCACCTTCTCCCCCTTCCTACACGACCACTCACTCTCTCTTCCTACACGACCACTCACTCTCCCTCTCTTCCTACACGACCACTCACTCTCTCTCTCTTCCTACACGACCACTCACTCTCCCTCTCTTCCTACACGACCACTCCCTCTCCCTCTCTTCCTTCGGTACCGTGCATGACTCGCTCTCCCTCACATCCTTCCAACATGACTACCCACTCTCTTTTCCCTCCTTTCCTGACCACTCACTCTGGACATGCACCCCTGGACAGATCGATGGATGCCTACATGACTGCATTAGGCTACCTACAACAACCTCCAGTGTCTTCTGTTGGGTTTTCACGAGTCTATCTAGTTTTAGTTATGTACAGGCTTATCTACTGTTCGATTGTCTGTCTAACCGAGCGCAAACCCTTCTGGTCTCTGAATCCGGAATAAAATAACAAGACAGTATGACTAAGTATGGTACCCAACTAGGCTAGAGAGAGAGAGAGAGAGAGAGAGAGAGGTCCAGCTCGAGTTAAACTATTGACTTTTTAACCGACAATTGCTTACCGTAGTCAAGGCTTTAGCAAATGAAAATATTTAGTGGATATTTTTTTTTATTATTGCATTATTTTTTCCACACTCTGTGTTTGAGGTAGAAAATATTGAGTGGTATAAAAATTTAGGCACGGGTAATTATAAAATGGGCATAACTGGTGTTGTATTAAAATTATTACTGTCGTTTTGAGGAATTTCATGGGTGAATTTTATAATATTTGGTTTTGATGTGATTATTCAGACACCTCAGTCTGCAATATATATATATACGTATATATATAACATATATTTTGATGAATACTGTACCGGTATAAATAATACATGTTATTTGATGAAAATGCCGAATTACAACAGTGAGAAAACGAACCCCATACATACATTCAAATAGCTTATGTATCCTACAGTTACTTATTATCAACTTAAATCAGGTTCGCCACTCAGGATTCTCACATCTGAATAGGCTACAGTAACGCAAGTGGTTGACGTGAATAAACATATTTTTTTTTAATAACAAATACACATAACCAGGTAGACTAGCCTAGCGGGATAAAACAGAGAATACAACGATTGATGATTCATCCGCTTGTACTGTGGTACGGTACGCTACGGTTTGTAGGCATAGGCTAAGCTACTGTATTTTTGCTCACGTCGATAAGATTTATTGCAAACAATTTGGCATCTATTAGGCTACTTATTGCTTCAGTTAAAGTTTTTAAGTGAAAGGGCTTAGGCCTAACCTGTGTCATATTTTAGTTCTGGTATTAGTCTATAAACATTTTACAAAAGTCTTAATTAGATGTTTAGGAATAAAGGGAAGTTCCATCAGTAGGTTAGTAAACAAACACGTGGGCTGGTGGAGTAGTGAGTGAATGGAGCTATTTGTATCATAGTCCAGGAAACAGAGTATGAAAGAAGCAACACTTGTGTCGGCTACTCTAGTCTGTAATAATTACGGTACGGTTGATGTATTGTTGCATAACTTCCGTAAGGATTAAAGGGCCTTATGTTGTCTATGTATTCTTTCGTAATACCTTGTATGGTGTTGCCGTGTACTGTATTAGAATAAGGCATTTCCTTCATGTTCATTTCCCTCCCTCGTTCTTACATACATTCCTTTCTACTGTTGTTTTCTCCTTTCTTTTACCATTCTGTTCCCCTTCCCTCTCGCATGGGGCCCCTTTTATCCCTTCCTCTCTCTTTACTTTTGTCTCCTCTACCAAACTTCTCCCTCCCCTCATGCTTTCCTCTCCAATCCCTTCGCCTTTCCTCCCCTCTCTTCCCCTCCCATGCCATCAAGTCCCTCTGCTCTCTACTAGTCTTCCGTCCCTTCAACACCAGGACACGTGTCAGATAGGCTATACAGACGGTGGAAACAGGCGAAGGTGACGAGCAGCTATCTACCCATAACGAGGCGTTTGAACTTCCTCCTCAGTAGTTATGTGACCGAGTGAGAGTGAAGGCGGAATGACTGAGTAGGCTACGCTGTGCGGGGTCTGGTGAAGTCTCACATAGCCTAGCCTACACAAGCTCAGGTTGGCATCGGGTTAATTCTTGCTGGGGTAGCCTAATGTTGTAGTTGGCTATCCATCCAACTGGTTCGGGTTACATGATACTCTTCACTGCATGCAAACAGAGTGGGGACAACACGCGCCTCCTGTAGACCTTTGTAACCTTAAATTATGGGCTGCGTGACCTGTATGGCGTACCTCGGTAGAACGCGTTTCTGCCATTTTCAGACTGTTTCTGGGTGGTTCACTTTGCTCCGTCTAAGTTCTTGGATGTTCTCTGTTAGGCTAAGTGTTTTGGTGTATGTGTTGAGTATGTTATGTGTATTATGGTGAGTGGGTGAGTATGTTGAGCGTTGTGTTGTGGTGAGTAGGGTGAGTTGGTGGGTATGTTGAGTATGGTGAGTGTGGTGTTGTGGTGAGTATGCTGAGTGTGGCGTTGTGGTGTGTGTGTTTAAAGTGTTTTTAGGTGAGCTTATGGCAGTGAAACGAGGCAAGAGGCGAAGCAAATGTAACCTAAGTGGTTTTGGGGTGCGGTAGGAGGAGGAGGGGGAGGACGGTAAGGAGAGGAGGTGGTTTGTACAGGTTGTGGAGAAGGATGCAGAGAAAGAAGTGAGGTATAAGAAAAAAGAAAAAAAACGTGGGGTTACAGACACAAGGAGAGGACAGAAAAAAATATATAGATAATAGGGACTGCAGGGACAGATTAGATAGATATACATTGGGTTACAGTAGGCCTATATGGAATGAAATGGAGTATAGCCCAAGTAGGCTATAGGAAGCACTTAATTACCTATAAGGGGAGAGATGGGATTGGATATATGGAAATAAATTTGGGTATAGGAGGAGGAGAAAGAGCAGAGGGATAAAGGGAGAGAAAGTGGGCAGAGAAAGAGAAGTTGGGGGTACCGGTGGAGGTAAGAAAAAAGAAAAAAAAGATGAGAGTATATACATATTGGTAGGGGTGATGTGGGGGAGGCGTATAGAGTGGCCACCCTCACCCTCTGCCGCCGCCACTACACTAATGTAAATCACAACACAACATTTGCATTATTCATGGCTCTCCACCACCCTGCCTGCCTGCCTCTCTCACTCCTGCCAAAACACTCCCCTCCCCCCTCCTTCTCCTCCTTCCGTCCGTGCCCCTTCCTCTACTTTATATTTTTCCTTTCCCATCTCTCCTTCCATTCTCTCCTTGTCTTCAAACCCCACATCTCTATTTTGTTTCTTCCGATACCTCTCTCTCTCTCTCTCTCTCTCTCTCTCTCTCTCTCTCTCTCTCTCTCTCTCTCTCCTCTCTCTCTCTCTCTCTCTCTCTCTCTCTCTCTCTCTCTCTCTCTCTCTCTCTCTCTCTATATATATATATATATATATATATATATATATTATATTCTTTCACCCTACCTGTCCTCCTTTCTCTCTCTCTCTCTCTCTCTCTCTCTCTCTCTCTCTCTCTCTCTCTCTCTCTCTCTCTCTCTCTCTCTCTATATATATATATATATATATATATATATATATATATATATATATTATATTCTTTCACCCTACCTGTCCTCCTTTCTTCTCCTTTTAACTTGTCTTCCTTCCTTCCTTCCTCACCTTGACCTATCTCTCCTTTTTTTCCTGTTATCTTCCGTATTCTCCCCTTCTGTCATTACACCAGCTATCCTCTCTCCCTTCCAGAATGATTCCCTTAACACCTTCCAACAGTCTCTCTCTCTCTCTCTCTCTCTCTCTCTCTCTCTCTCTCTCTCTCTCTCTCTCTCTCTCTCTCTCTCTCTCTCTCTCTCTCTCTCTCTCTCTCTCTCTCTCTCTCTCTCTCTCTCTCTCTCTCTCTCTCTCTCTCATACATACGGTACCTTCTATGTACACACATTCTCCTTATATACACTCGTTCCCCTCATAGGTGCCTTCTCTTCCCCTCACACGTTCCACCTGTTCCCCCTCACATATGCATCCCTTTATTTACTCACACACTCTTCCCATTCCCCTCACACCATTCACCCTTTACCCTTCCATTTTCCCACACTTTTCCAAACCTTCTTGTTAATACTTAAACCATAGATTAGCAGACGTCGTTTGCTGATTTCTTTGACGAATGCCATGTGATATTTCTTCTCGGAGTGAGACACTAGGTACTGTATCATTGAAACAATTTTTTTTTTTTCAGTTAATCAACCCAGCACAATCTTTTTTCTTCCTCTCGTGTAGATTGATAGATCGATAGATAGATTGATTGATAGATAAGTTGATGTATTGATAACTAGATAGATAGATATCACATCAAAAGGGTACGGTACCCTATTAGTCCAACTAGAAAAATAATGCCACCAATTATACTGTTTATTATAATTTAGACGAGGTCTTATATTTACAGCTTTCGTCGTTGAATCGTTACTATTGTAAATTTTAGTCTACTAAATTGTTCTATTATATTTTTTTCTAACCGTATTTCACACAGTCCAACTCATCTTTCGTACGGTATATTATGTATCTCCCAATGTCCAAAGATACGGTTTTGGTTTGAGTTAAGTCCATCAAGGTGTTCATTGCCTGGAAGACGTTATTTCTTACTTCCAGTCCTAACAACCGTATACCTCCTGATAACTTACTTACCCCTTACCCACACTCACTCACTCCACACGCATGCAGCTCCCTCATTAAAATTATTTGAAGCTGTGATGGTTCCTTCATTTCTCCCACTCTACTCATCTCCTTACCTACCTACCTTCCTCCTCCCCCTCTCATCTCCTTATCCATCTCATTTCTTCACACACCCGGAAGAGAAGAGACTCTAGTCAGGCAGGGGAGGGAGACGTCATCTTAATAATGTGTTGCCCCAGCCTCTCCCCTTCATCCATCCACCCTCACTCCTTCCTCCCTTCCCTTGTCTCTCCTTCTCCCTCGTCCCCTTCCTATTTCCTCCACATCCAAACTATTTACCCTTACCCCCACCTTCCATTTAACCCCCATTTTCTATTCCCCTCTCTTCCTCCTTAAGCCTCTCCCCACCTTCCTTCCATTTATTGTAATGTTTCACTTTGATGTGGTCTTGGTTCACAATAGCGTCAGGTCACACACGGCAAGGAAACAAAAGCTCACAATAAACAGGGAGACGGACTACAATGCCACGGCCCTGCTTGGACTCTGGTCATTCATTCATTATAATATTATAGAGGTGTAAAATGTGAGGCGGTGGTTGTTGATGTGGGTGAATTGCAAATAAAGCTGTGAGTGAAAGGGAAGGAGGCGAAGGGAGGAAAGGAGAAGGAGCAGAGCAGGGTGACGAGAAGAAAACATTATTCCTTCACCAACATCCCAACTTTGCCTTCTTTTGATCTACTACAACCCTGACTTTCCCGCCTTCTCTATAGCCTGCCATTCTAATGTGCATGTCCTCTTTTCCTCACACCCTCCCTTCGTTTCCTCCTCCATCCTGACAATGTTCTTTCCCACTCCCCCCATCTTCCTCCCTTCCTCTGCTCTCCGAAAATTTCCCCCTTTTTCTCCTCCCCAACACCGTGAACCCTTCCCTCGGATTCTCTCCATCTTTCCCTCCACCCGCCACTGTGTTCTGAGAATGGGTGAGTGGGAAGGAGGGAGGAATAATGGGTAGGTGGGTGGCTGACTGATCTCCAGAAAGTGGGAAGAAGGAGGGAGGAATGCCAAAAATGGACAGATACTTTCTCTTTAGTTTACTTAGCTTACACCTTCAGTTTGGATCAAGCCAACAAAATGCTGGAAGAAACCAATAGTAGTCATTGGTCTTGATAACTGAAATATCCAAAATAATACTGATATGATCATGATAATTATAAGAGTATGATTAAATAACTAGGATTACTAGGTGAAATAATATAGGCCTAATAAGATAAACAGGACAAATATTTAGTGGAGATAATCATACTTGTTCAAAACTTGTGTTCCGCTGGCCTCTTATGCTTAGATAGATAGAAATAGATAGATAGATAGATAGATAAGAGATAGATAGAAATAGAGACAGATAGATAGAGGAAAATGGAACACAAGTTTTGAACAGAGTTTTTTTTATAGGCTAGCTGAAAGTTAGGAAATAATGGAAAGGAAGCATCTCACTACAAGGACAATATCAAAACAAATTACAGTCATATTCATATCTCTTTTGTTCTCTGTTATCATGCTATATATAAAAATGATTGGTGCGTTGATGGCCGGGAGAAAATAATATGGAAGGGATAAAGAAAAAGGAGGAACCTGTATCTCTAATCTTTACAACCAATCTTATTTATTATATTCAGAATCTGCATCTTAATTGGCTGTATAAACTATTAAACAATCTGTAATCGTAAGTAAAGTGTAGTGTTCATGCTCGTGCTGCAATATTTTACCTTTGTCTTATTTATAACTATGAATATTCTTTCCATGTGGGAATTTAAAGGTAAAGGCGAGTAAAATTATCTTTCCCATACATACATACATACATAATTCCCAACACAGCTCAGTATTCAAAGGGGAAAAGTTGGACAAGAATAAAATGAATTGAGAATGGGAGAGTCGCGCCCTAACTTACACCACAATGGACCAGAGGTCGGAACTTTATAAAAAATATTGGTTGTAGGGATAAAGGAAGAGGGTTAGGCTAGTGGGAAAGGCAGAGTTGGGCAATAAATAAAGATAGGGCAAGTATTGAAGGATATGTGAGGGATGTAAGCTGGATAGCCTAGTCTTAGTTTCCTACAGAGTATATCCTTGTAGCCCATGTTAATGTAGGCTTAGTACGGTACCTCGGGGATTAGCCTACTTGAATTGATCATTCTTTCATATTAATTGAAAATATTTTGTAGCACAGTGTGGAGTAAACAGCAACCCCTTATTCTAATTATGGGAC
>JAWZYT010004909.1:0-65000 GCA_034508575.1 Petrolisthes manimaculis
CCCAAGCGACATTAACCCCCCCCCCTCCCTGTCGCCCCCATCCCTCCCTCTCCCAACCCCCAATCCCTCTCTTTCCCTCTCCCCCTCCCCCCCCATCCCACTCCCTCTCCCTCTCCCAAGCGCCATTAAGCTCTCTCTCTCCCTCTCTCCCAAGCGAAATTAACCCCTCCCCTCTCTCTCTCTCTCTCTCTCTCTCTCTCTCTCTCTCTCTCTCTCTCTCTCTCTCTCTCTCTCTCTCTCATCTGGGTACAGTAGGAAATCATTAGTGTTGATGACACTTTTATTCATCTGTTCACGTCACACAGTTATTATTATTATTATTATTATTATTATTATTATTATTATTTGTTTTATTTTAGTTTTAATGTTATCAGTATTAGCTTTATTACATTATTGTTATTATTATTATTATTATTAATAATAATATTACTATTATTATTTCTATTGTTATTATTAATATTATTAGTTTTATTTTAGTTTTAATGTTATCAGTATTACCTTTATTACTTATTATTATTATTAGTAGTAGTAGTAGTTTATTATTATTATTATTATTATTATTATTAGTAGTAGTAGTAGTAGTAGTAGTAGTATTTTTTTTGTATAGTAGTAATAGTGTTTTTATTCTATTTTTTGTTGACCATCTGACCAAGCTTAGCGTCTATTATTCCATATTGCCTATTATGTATTCCCTCCTCGTCTAAACCACTACAACTACCACCACTCAAAACCCCGCCCTATACACCCCTCATCCTGCACCCCCTTCCCCCACCCTCCTCATCCCGCACCCCCCATCCCCATACTCCTCATCCTGCACCCCCCACCCCCACACTCCTCATCCTGCACCCCCACCCCCATACACACAACCGCTCATCCCCCCTTCCCCTTCCCACACACACACTCAACCCAAGGGCCATATTCAAGAACATTCATGCATGGTGTATACGATGGTGTGGTACCGGTACGATGACTCCATAGGAAAACAATAGAACCTTCGTATTCACCACAAATATTCTTTAATTTAATATGAACCCAATTCTCAACCACGATGACTTATTTTATTTTATTTATTATTATTATTATTTATTTTTTTAGAGTTCTCCCCTGTACCCTTTTTCCCGCCATTTCTTCCCTTCCCGCCATTTCTTCCCTTCCCGCCATTTCTTCCCTTCCCGCCATTTCTTACCTTCCCGCCATTTCTTACCTTCCCGCCAAATTTATCCATCCCTTTGATCACCGCTCGATTTCTTGTTTCGTTTATCATGAAATTCTACATTGTTTAAAAAAGTTTCCCCTCCCCACTTCCCGCCATTCCTTCCCGCCAAATTCATCTCACTCCTAGACATCTTTTTATCGGGATATTTTGCATAATTTGGCGTTGTTTAAATAGTTTTCCATCCTCCCGCCATTCTTTCCCGCCAAATCTGTGTCCGAATCCTGACACCCGGGGAACTACAAGTATTCTCTGCCACTCCTTCCCGCCAAATTTATCCGAATCATGTCACCCTTGGAACTGTACAGAAAGTTAGAAACATTATAATTTCGCAGAACTATAACAACTTTCTGTCCCATTTCTTCCCGCCAAATTTACCACTGATGATGATGATGATATAAGGAAACCATGAAAAATTATAAAAATAGCATATAATGGGTCTATAAATCTTGATGTTTTTTTTTTTTCTTGTCTATAATAAATCTTGTTTCCATTTATGAGTTACCCGCTTCCAAAACTTGGTGTACAGTCGCGGACAATATATAGATGTTGGACACGACTTTGTTTTAATTGATATATAATGATAAAATAAAGTTAGTATTCCCTTAGATCAATAATAATAATAAAAAAAAACTTATCCGAAAACAGTAATGCTTCAGAAATATAAAGTTGTTTTGTGTGTGTGTGTGTTTTTTGGGGGGTGCTATTTATACTCGAAAAATATTTATATATATAATGTCCATGAACTTATTTTCAGCCGCTTAACACATATTAGTTTGTTTTGTTGTTGTTTTAAGTGATCCGAGATTGTCTGATGAACCAAATGAATGAATATGCATGGCAGTGATAAGGGTGAGACACACACACACACACAGGCAGGAGGACATACACACACAGACAGACAGGAGGACACACACACAGACAGACAGGAAGGATATACACACACAGACAGATAGGAAGGATATACACACACAGACAGACAGGAGGGATATATACACAGACAGACAGGAGGGATATATACACACAGACACACACAGAGGAGGGATGTCTCTCTCTCTCTCTCTCTCTCTCTCTCTCTCTCTAACACAGAGGAGGGATATCACACACACACACACATGCCTTTCTATTTTCACAGCTGACTGTTCAAGAATTAACAACACACTGAGGAACGATTAACATTTACCATAAATATAATTATTAACACAAACATATTAATATTCTCATCACAATAACAAGTCTTCAATAAAAACAAAATATTAGAATAAACATTGAGATAAACAAATTAGGAAGTAAATTGATATACACAAACACACAACAATAAAAAAAACAAAATATAATAAATAGGGAGATTAGGAAGTAAATATATATATAAACACAAATATATTATTAAAACATATATATATATATATATATATATATATATATATATATATATATATATATATATATATATATATATTTATATATATATATTTATATATATATATTTATATATATATATATATATATATATATATATATATATATATATATATATATATATATATAATTCAAAACAAAATACCATAAATAGAGATGTATGCAAATTAAGAAATAAAATAACACCAATACCAAACAAAACAAAATATACCATTAATTTTACACGGATATAAGCAAATTTGGAAGTAAATATATAAACACCAATACATTTACACCCCAAAACAATATATAATATATCATAAACTGACAGATATGCAAATTAGGAAGTAAATATATAAACATAAACACATTAGGCTACAACCCAAAACAAAATATATCATAAGCAGGTAGATAAGCAAATTAGGAAATAAATAAGGGTAAAAGTATAGATAGGAAGAATGAATGACAACAAGTGTGTGATAAAATCTATGAGGGAGGGAGAGAGGGAGGGGAAGTAGTGTGTGTGTGTTGTGGTGGTAAATCTATGAGGGAGGGAAGGAGGGAGGGGAAGTATTGTGTGTGTGTGTATGTTTGTAGTGGTAAATCTGGGTGAAGCAACTGAATTTCTCCAAGCAACAGGCCACCATTATTTTTGTTGTTCATCTGGTTTTGTTTCGTGGTATAGATTGGAGGAATCAACACACACTAAAGCCTATAAGGGGAAAATATCTTGTTGGTAAATTGGAGGGCTACGTGGTATAGTTTGGAGGAATCACAAACCTTCCAATTCAACAACAACAACAATAGAATCTGCCCCTGTAAGGATGGAGGGAGTAAAATAGATGAGGTGTCACTTGTTAACTCTAGGCGGCATCAGTTGGCTCACCCTACAATAGATGGCTCTCCGGTTTGTTTACATGGCCACCTGAGACTAATAAATTGACTGTACATCTTTAATGGTGTACTGGAGAGAGAGAGAGAGAGAGAGAGAGAGAGAGAGAGAGAGAGAGAGAGAGAGAGGACAAAGTAGATGGGATATAACACACACACACGCATGGATGGATCTCGCACCGTACACACACACACATACATACATACATTAGGATTTTCATGTACACTTGTGGGAAGATATACCAAGGCTTATGTACCGTAACCAATTACAAATAGTGACTTACCAATTTTTGTTTCTTTTACCTCTCCTCTCATTCCTTCCTCTCTTCCTTCATTCATCCTCTATAATTATATTCATTCTCCCCTTCTTATACCTATTCTCTCTCTCTCTCTCTCTCTCTCTCTCTCTCTCTCTCTCTCTCTCTCTCTCTCTTTTGTGTGTGTTCTGACCGAGCTTTTATCACCTTAAAGAATAATAATATCAACAACACCAAAACCTTTTACCACACACTCTATGTTGGAGTTCTTATCTTGTTGTTCTCGTTGTTTTTGGTGGCCATGTTTTTGGTGTACCTGTTATCAGATGTTCCCTCCTTGCACCTCGATCCATCTCTCTCTCTCTCTCTCTCTCTCTCTGTGTGTGTGTGTGTAATGCTTATCCACTTCTCCCTACACCCAAACCCTCATCATTTTCCTACAAAACAAGCAAACACACACACACACACATATAGAAACCAACACACATTCTTTCACACACACACACAACCCGCATTATGTTTCTTGTTAAACCTCTGTTATTTTTATACCAAGACACGCATTCTGTTTACATTCTCCAAAGACACATTTTTGTTCCACTCTAGCATTGTCCTACGTGAAGATTTTTTTTTTTTTTTATACTTTATTTTTTTACATTTTTTTACCGAGATACGCATTACGTTTATACACTCATTTGCATACATTTTTGTGGTGTTTTTTATTTGCGTGTGTGTGTGCGTTTGTACATTTTTAACGGGGCGATACACAGGGTAAAAAAAATATTATTAATAATTGAAATACCCAGACAATAGAATATGGATACTGAAAATTAGCTTGTTTATTCCCAGGGCATATCTTTACCTTGTGCACGTGGCCTACAGACAGTACGTATTAATTTGGTGGTAAATATGGAGCAAACATGATTCCTCCAAACCATTTCAAGCAACAGGCCACCATTATTTTTGTTTGATAATCTGGTCCTGTTCCTGGCATACTTTGGCACTGTTATGTACAGTCACGAACACTAATAATAATAAGTATTCAGGTGTGCTTCGAATAACTAGAGACAGTAAATAAATGTACAATAAGATTTCCATTAGAATTATAATAATTTGTTGTAGAATGTAGATACCTGTCAAGGATGTAACACAGCACTCCATTCTATTAAACACATTATGGAAGACTGCAATACACACAACAACACTCGCCAACAAAACAACATACACAGTTGAAAAGTTGAGGAACTTCAATAACAACAACTATATCATTATCAAAGAAACACATTTTTTTCGTATACAACTTACAAGTTAAGTATCGAATATAAGGATTATCCGTTAAAAATGTGATATGGAAGTGAATACGAATTTATAAATACACACACACACTTACATATTAGCCCTACCCACGAAAACACACATACACACACACTTACATATTACCCACGAAAACACACATACACATACTTACATATTACCCACGAAAACACACATACTTACATATTACCCACGAAAACACACATACACACACATACTTGCATATTACCCACGAAAACACACTCTTACACAAGGATTATACTGTAGTCTATTATCCTTGCTCTTACATGTTACCCACGATAACACACACTCACTAATTTACTACAATTTATATTACATGCATCTACTGACTAACTATTCAAAACAATAATAGCATATGAAAACGTGAAAATATTAGTAAGTAATTTGTAATCTTGTATGAGTTAACCCACTTGTGTATTGAAACTTGCATCCACAACTTTACATGTGTATTGAAACTTGTATCCACAACTGAACATGTGTATTTTATTGTATTTTTGTCTATTGAAACTTGCATCCACAACTATACATGTTTATTTTATTGTATTTTTATATATTGAAACTTGCATCCACAACTGTACATGTGTATTTAATTTTATTCTGATATATTATTTTTTTTCTTCAGGATGTACGTGTGACCAGCAGGGGTCTACGAGCAGCACGTGTGACATCGTAACGGGCCAATGTCCTTGCAAGAATAACGTGGTTGGACGCACGTGTTCACATTGCAGGGTACGTCAGCAGTCTTAGGACAGATTCTCTTATTAGTTAGTGAATTAAACGCCTATTAGAAATTATAGCTGCTGATTCCTCCAAAATATATATGCCATAAAATAGATTTAGAGGTTTACTGATGTTTAAGATAAAAATAATGATGATGATAATGTGAATGACATTAAAAATATTGATGATAATTTTAGGGATGAAGATGAAATTATAATGATGATAACAAAAATAAAATGCTCACTCACATCCCCTCCTTCCCTCAACCGCTACAGGCAGGGTACTGGGGTCACGTTCGGGGTCGAGGGTGCGAAGAGTGTGACTGTGACCTTCAAGGCAGCATCAGCCCCCAGTGTGAGGACGCCACGGGCCAGTGCCGCTGTCGTCCCGGCGTCGGGGGCCCTCGCTGTGACTCCTGCCTACCCGGTTTCTGGGGCTTCTCCAGGCAGGGATGCAAATGTATGTACTGCTTCCGCCGCTTGTGGTTCTTTTTTCATGTACAGTACTATCAAGTCATTATCATATATTGGACTGTCTTCGCATGTGGTCCTGTTTGCGATCAAGTTACATAGTATTATATTTGGAGGGGGTTCTAATTCTATTTTGTAGTATAATGCCATTAAGTAGTTTTTATCACATTTTAATCCCAGCTTGAATAGTACTTTCTATCTAGTTTTGGTACTGTATGTGCCTATCAGTCTCTCTATAGCTCTGATAGTATTTCCTTCTCTATTTATACTGCATATTAAGTGGGTACAAACTCATCCATTTCTCTGATGGTGCTTCCTTCCCTATTCATACGTTAACCGTGCACAAATTCTTATCCATATTATTAACTTTGCTCAAACTTTTATTGACAACTCTAATGTCGCCTCCTTCTCAAGTCATCCATTAACTGTGCAAACACTTTTTCCACAGCTCTCATAATACCTTCATTCCCTATTTACACATTAACCATACCCTTGACATCCCCATGCAGCTTGTGAACCGTGTGGTGGCCCGGTGCGATACTGCGACCCCAACTCTGGTCGGTGCGTGTGTCCACCCAACACTGAGGGCGACGTATGCGAGAGGTGTACACCTGGCTCCTGGGACTACCACGCCTCCAGGGGCTGTAAGGTGGGTATAGTCAAGGCCTCATAAAGTGGCGAGAGAAGTTAGACCCAAGTCCTAGCCGAATGCAGGGGATCGTACAGTACCAAGGGATTAATGTGACCTGACCCCATCCTTCTCCAGCCCCTCCCTTCTTCCTCGCCTGAGAGAGAGAGATAGAGAGAGAGAGAGAGAGAGAGAGAGAGAGAGAGAGAGAGAGAGAGAGAGAGAGAGAGAGAGAGAGAGAGAGAGAGACTATCATCTAATACTGATATATATCAATGATATACTCTCTACCTCGGTATTAATTATTTAGATATGCCGTACAAATGTGGTTTATTTTGAAGATGTTGTAATGAATTGTAATTACGTCAATTGTCAAACCCGTACATATCAACAATCCATCGGAAAATGGTAAAACGTTCTAATACTAAATTCATCTGTTTAGGTGTGAGTATTCTCTCCCTCCTTAATGCAAACCTTTCTGTTCTTTCTCACCTCACTCCCACCCTCTAATCTCTCTCTCTCTCTCTCTCTCTCTCTCTCTCTCTCTATATATATATATATATATATATATATATATATATATATATCAGGCTCCATCTGTGTGTGTTGTTTCTTTTCCTCCATCCCCATCATCTGTTCTTCTCTCACAGTTTCCTCCCACTCCCACCTCCTCTCTCATATATACTGAATATATAATAATGGATAAATATACAATATGAGACAATGCACATATATGGTTTATTGTTATTTTTACAACTTTAATGAATTTTACATGAATACATTAATCAAAACACCTCACACAATCAACGTTTATTCTTCGTCGCTGCTTGAATCATTTGATATATTGATTATAAACTTTTCTACCATGTGGTTTACAACAATGTCGTTTCTCCTAAATTCATCTTCTACTTTTTTTGTATGTGCAACACATTTTTTCCAGTTTTCAACAGTTACGTTGTTCATAGCTTTTCTTGTTAATTCTTCAATAACTCGTAATTTCTGAGAAGAATTGGAGTTGTTCTTCCTAATCTCTTCTTTCACCTGAGCCCAAATTAACTCAATGGGATTAAGCTGGCAATGATAAGGTGGAAGCCGCAGCACCTCGTGACCATGTTTCTCAGCCATCTCATCAACTGCATACTCTTCCTTTTCTTTGTTTTTTTTCACAATATGAAGCAGTTCAGCCTTAGTGTGTAGAGGGTTATGAGGCAGGTCATTTTCTACAAGCCACTTCAAAATTTCTTGTTTCCTTGAACTTTGTATTGGAGCTTTATTTACGACTTTACAGTGATATGACGCATTGTCCATTATTATCAGTGACTTGGGAGGGATGTTGGGAAGCAATTTATTATCCAACCACGAACAGAAATTTTCATGGTTCATTGAATCATGGTAATCTCCCTTGTTACCATTTTTAGATCTAAACATATGCAAACCTCCAGGCACAAACCCATCTACACCACCTGCGTGCACAATGATAAATCTGGCTCCTCTGCCACTTTTTACCTTAGGGCCCAATTTACCATCACAATTGGTCCAGCATTTGTCAACACACTCGTTTTGATTGACCCAAGTCTCATCAATATATATCTCTGGTCGAGGGTTACATGATTCTCTGTTCTCCTTAATCCTTCTCAGATATTTACACCGTGCCAAAACAATATCTTGCCTCTCCATTATAAGGTGTCGTCCTCTGTCTGTCTTCTTGAAACGGAAGCCCATTTTTTTCATCCATCTATAAAGGGATGTCCTTTGTCCCTTAAAATTAATGGGAGCCTCTTTTATCTTCTCCAAAATACTTTCTACGGTGGGAATTTCTCCTCTGTCGTAAAAAGACGCTATCACCCTACGGATGCATTCCTCGTCAAACTTGTCAATACTATTCAGCACTGGAGATGTCTTCTGTCTCTTCGAAGGAGGTGATGAAACACAGTTATCCTTTGCCTCTCGCTTAAAACGCTGAAGAGAGCGCACAGAGATCCCAGTAGCCACCGCTAATTCATTGTCCAATTCGCCTTCATTAAGTAATGGATGAAGGCTCCGAAGGTATTCCCGAACACGTAATGCCACAAGTTTGGTCTGGCTGGAGTATTGCTGCTTACAACCCACACTCTGAAGATTTTCTGCCATTACTGCGAGAAATATGTCTGTGTCTGTCCACCTTCTCTTGCAGCCAAGGATAGAATGAAGGAACCTATATTCCTTCTCATTTATATATCCGCATCAACAAAGAAAGGGTGTTCCCAGAGTATGGTGCATATATCCTATAGTTCAACCACTGGCCCCTGAAGGTGGGGTCACTCAGGAATTTCCGGTCATCAAGACCTTTAAAGCGTTGTCATATCTTCAGCCTCTTGTTTCTTCCCGTTCCACACACACATGTGATGTGCGTGCCACTCTCTTTCTCACTCTCTCTCTCAGTAGTATTTTATAAAGTAAGCTACTTTTGCCATACATTTACATTTTATTGACTATGCAAGGTGTGTTGGGTAAGCTAACATTTTACCGTCTCAATGACGAGCCAGCAAACACTGACTGTGGCAGCTGTGCATTCCTGAGTGACCCCACCTTCAGGGGCCAGTATAGGTCTACACCTGACTTAGCATCTGTCAGTTCAGGTAGTCCACTCATACATTCCTTTAGACATACACTTCCCTGCATACATTCCCAACTTCTCTTTGTTATCAAGCATATAAAACTCCACTTATACAAGAGTCAAACCATGTTACACATATCTTCATGCGATATTTCAATAAAAATATACCACATACCTTATAATTATAGTATATATATATATATATATATATATATATATATATATATATATATATATATATATATATATATATATATTGTTACGCTTTCTGTTACGACCCCAGCCCCGGGTAGACTGGGGCTTGTAACAAATATATATATATATATATTATATTTTGTGCGTGTGTGTGAGCTACAGTTTATTCTCTCTCTCTCTCTCTCTCTCTCTCTCTCTCTCTCTCTCTCTCTCTCTCTCTCTCTCTCTCTCTAGAGGGATTAAGAGAGGGGATTAATTCTTCTAATGTCACTTGCGTTCTACCTGTGACCAAGGCTAGGGGTAGGAAATGGAAGCTTTTCTTCGCCACTTTATTAGGCTTTGACTATAGTTGGTGGTGGGCATAAGGTGGTTGGGTTGATGGTGGGTGGGGGAATTGATCAGGCAGCCAGTCAGTCAATCAGTCTGTCTGTGTCCTTGGGTTGCTAATTTGATTGACAGCATTGAATAATTTTTAGTGGAGGCAATATTGTTAGCATGTGTTAATTTCAGTCACCCAGTCTGTGTGGGTTGAACAGAATTGTACTGTAGTTTATATCACTTGCTCTCTCAGCCATGCATTTTTTTTGCCGAGTTATTGATTTCAAATTTTAATGTATTAGTTTCCTTCTAATAATACCACTGCATTTCTCTCTCCACAGCCTTGTAGTTGCTCTGGGGCGGGTGCACTGAGCCGACAGTGTGACTCTCGCACCGGTCGCTGTGTGTGCCGTGAAGGTTACGAGGGTGATCTGTGTACCCGGTGTGGCCACGGGTACTATGGCGACCCACAGTGTACCCCATGTCAGTGTGACCGGGCAGGAACCAACCCACGCCACTGTGATGGTAATGGAAAGTGTCAGTGTGATGAGAGTGGTCAGTGCCCCTGTAAGGTGAGTGGCCCCTACAGTTCGTATAATTTGTATATAGGTTTAAGTTAAGGGGATAGTATATTTTTGGTATGTTAAAGTGCCTTGATTCTGGTAAAATATGACTGGAAACCAGACCAGATAAACAAAAATAATGGTGGCCGTTTGCTTAGAATAGTTAGAAAGAATTTTATGATCCAAAGCTACCAACACTCTACTACCCCCTTAACTTATGGTATAATAATACTATATATCATTATATATACACTTGTTGAAATCACTGTTTATTGGTTATGCTGCAAATCCACTCTTACATATCCCTACCATATCCTCTTCAATTATCTACTCTCCTCAACTCTCCAGCCATTCCAAGTCCTCTCCCATACATCCACTTGAATTATCTACTCTTTTCTTAATTCCCCAACCATTCCAAATCCTCTCCCACACATCCCCTCCATCTCTTCATCTTTGGTCTAACTGTCTCCTCCTTTTCTCCCTCACAGTCCAACGTGGTGGGTGAGAGGTGTGGTAAGTGTGCCAGGGGAACATTTGGGTTGTCCAGGTTGAATCCGTTGGGTTGCACCAGTTGTTTCTGCTTCCGGCGTACCACCCAGTGCTCCCAGGCCTATCTCACGTGGTCGCAGGTGGGCATATCTTTTTATTTATTCACTTTTTTATTTATTTATTTATTTATTAACTCAGTGGGAAAACACAATACTGTACAGTACATATACAGTACGGAAGTCTGTTTCCATTTCACATGTGGAAACAGACTTCTGATAAATGCTTTTTATTGGATATTTTTATTCAATGTTTATGCAATAGTATTGTATTTGTATATCAGCCGGGCATTTATTATTAACTTTTGGTACTGTATACTTCTCTGTACTGTACTGTATCATTGGGTTTATTGACATTAATTAAGCATGGAAAGAGAAGTGAGAGAGAGAGAGAGCAGTTTGGGATAGGCAGGTCATGGTTTTCTAGGGAGAATTATGAAGATTAGAAGCATAAGCATGGAGGTGAAAAGGGAACTGAGAAATGATATTGTCTTGCCAACACAAACATATGTATCAGAAATATAGACATGTAACAGGGCACAACAGTCTAGAAGAGGTGTGGTGGAGATTAGTTACCTGAAAGGAATATGTGGCCTGACAAGGTGGAATGGGGAAAGTAATGAGAATTTATATAAGAGGTGTGGTCTGAGCGAGAAGGCAGTTGGTACTAAATGTGGGGTGATTGAGAGGTTGTTTGGAGAAAATGCAAGATGAAAAGTTCACAAAGAAGATATCTGTACGAGAGTGAGGTGGAGGTACCTGGAATTAGAGGCTGATCACCAGTCAGGTGGGTGAACATAGTGGAGCTGTACATGAGGGAGAAATGTAAATGGAAGAGGAGGGCTTGACCAAGCAAGGAGGGAGTGTTAGAACAGAGAGAACTGGAGAACTGCTACCTTGGTCACTCCCTGGTGGGGAGTTCCTGGAGGGAGTGAAATGTAAGAGCTATAGATAGATAGATAGATTTATTAAATTAATCATAATTGGAGAATTATTTTTATTATTTTATGCTGCATGCAAGTGTACACACACACACACGCCACACCACACCACACATGGGGCTGCTTGGCCAGACAGCTTGGGGAACTTCAACAACAACCACATACACATACATATCACCTTCCACTCCACCACCACCACCACCATCACAACACTGTCCACCACCACAACCAAGACACTGACCACCACATTTACAGCTGAGTTTGCTGGAGTCTCGGTCACTGCAAGTGGAGTTCCGTCAACCAGGAGGGGGCGGACACCCCTACCGCCCCCCTGTAGTGGTGGTGCGTCCTTGGAACACCCAGGAGATATGTTATATCAATGTAATTACGACTGTAAAAACCCAAAAATTTTATATATGTGTTTATTTGTATTTATGTGCTCTCTTTGTTGTTGTGCAATGTGCAGTATAGTATGTTTTTGTGTGGCTTTGTCATGCTGGCTGTGTGTGTACTTAAGGGGGTGATATACATGTATACACTTTTGGTACATTAGAGCACCTTGATTCCTCCAAAATATGCCAGGAAACAGGACCTGATTGATGAAGATAATGATGGCCTTTTGCTTGGAATAGTTTTGAGGAATCGGTTACTCCAGATTTACCAACACTGTACCCTCCCCATTAATTAAGTGATAATTTTCATGTAACTCTAATTTATTCCCTCTCTGCAGTTTTTCCATGTTACCTAACCTCAATATGTTACCGTACTTTATTTACCCAGGTGTGCTTGCAGTTTTACATTTCTTGCGCTGTTGATATATACATTATGCCACTGTATACTGTATAATTATAATAGCCTATGTCTGTACTGTACTGTATTTGTAATTACTGTATATGCTTTCATTCGTGTATAGCTGAGTGTAAGTTATTGAAAACACTCTTCATGCTTTTCCCTGACTGTGCTGCTTTGTTCAAAATGAAATTGATAGCTGTTAATAAACAATAGATTACAGTAGGCTCTTGATATTATGCTGCCATACTTAATACGTGTAAATTAAAACCGGGCCAGTAAATCATATACAGTAGAAAGTTGTCTTGTGTTTAGGGAGGTAAGATTGATGCTTTTGGTGAAATGGTGGCTACTGACTGACTTCTTCAGACTACCGAGAAACAGAATACAGTACACCACCTCGGTTTATCTTTTTCATGACAAAAATCTATATTGATAAGTAGTGTACGACTCATCAACATCATTTATTTTGCCCTTTAAATGCAACACCCTCTGGCCCACTGTGTCTAACCTCTCATATTGATGCCTCTTACAGCTAGCACTCCCCGGTGAGCGAATCCTGAGCTTTGGAGACGGTGAGACGAGGCTGAATGTGACCAACCAACTCCATGTCATCCCCGGCACGCAGGGTAATGTCTCCATCGTCTCATCACTCATGTTTGATGGTCCGCTGTATTGGCAGCTACCACGGGAATTCAAGAGGGATAAGGTTAGTTGAGATATCTTGCATGTACAGTATTTGTATGCGAACCACTAAATATTTTCTTGTATATGGGGTACAAAGGAATTTCTATTGTATTCTATGGTTACAGTTATCTCATAGGATGGTCCACTCAGAAGTGGGAAATGTTTATAGAAGATGATGGAGTCGTTAATATTTTTTATACTTTTTATACTTCCAGAAACTTTTTTTTTTTTCACCATCCACCTTTTGAGTAGAGAACACATAGAGATATTGAGGGAACTTCACATACATTTTTCAACATCGGGGTACTATCATCACAAAAGTTATCTCTCTCCTCCACTAGAAAATGGTAGTACAGTATATACCTGTATTATAGTACTACACCTTTCATATGTTGCAGGTGCTGTCATACAACGGATACCTCAGGTTCCGGATCCACAGCTCAGGAGGCAGCAGGAACTTCCCACCCCAGATCCTGCAGACATACCCTCTCATCTCACTTCAGGGCAACTGGCAGCTGGTGTTGGAATACTACCCTCGCACACTCTCTCCCGATGGCAGATATGAAGTCAAGTGAGTCTCTTAAGATGCCATAGGGATATATTTCTTTAAATGACACTCCATCCATTCCTGCATTGTTTTATTTTAATATATAGTTTATCTTCTTGTATCTATTTAACGATATTTATTTCAGGCTGCACGAGAGCCACTGGCGACGTAAAAACTACAACTCCCCCGTGACTCGTGACGAGATGATGATCGCTCTCCAGTACATCCAACACATTCTGATCCGAGCCACACACGCTGCCGACGCCACCATGGCTTCGTGAGTACACAGGACTCCGGAGACATTGTTGTGATATGTATCCTTAAACAGCCGTCAGTTATAAAGAAAGTTATGGAGAGTTTTCTGCCACTCCTCTAGTTTGGAACTCCTTAGTGAACTTGGGTGTCACATATAAGATATAAAAATACAAAATAGAGTAAGGGAAGATATGATAGAGTGTAATTTGATAAATGAACTGGAGATTATATGAGATTATGGAGTGATATTGAGTAAATATATGATAATTGCACAAAGGATAACAAGCTATAGTATACAGTATGTAGAGTCCCCAACAATAGCAACGCCCCTCTCCTTGACCCATACGAAACCTGCAGCCACTGCTTCAGTGTAGGGGAAGGAGGAAGGCAGTGGGTGAGTGGAGGCAGAGTTGTATTGTATCTCAACCTCCCTTCACCTCACACTACAGGCTCCATGATGTGACGATGGACATAGCAGCAGAAGGATCCCCGGTATCGTCACGGACCGCACTAGGAGTGGAGCAGTGTACCTGTCCTCCCAACTACTCCGGAACCTCGTGTCAGAACCCCAATATCGGTAGGAGACACAAACACTATAGTTGTGTTGGCAGGAGTGTGATATTCCCCGTGATTGAGGGGGTATTACAGTACTGTAATGGTAAATCTGGAGTAAGTTATTCTCCCAGACCATTCCAAGTTACAGTACAGGCCACCATTATTTTTTTCTAATCTGGTCCAGTTTGTATCATGTATCCTTCCAGCTCCTTGTTATCATACCAGGGCCATATGTAAGTACAGGCATGGGCATCCAAAGAATAATTAATGAAAGAATGAATTGGCAACAGCCTACTAGACCCTGACCCTCATATGATTGGAGGTAGGATATTGATAGAGAGGAGGGACAACAATTAACCACAATGGGAAAAGAGGAAAAGGAGTCAAACAAGTAATGATACTGCAATACACACAGCCATTATGTCACTTATAAATACTATTACTGTACTTTGTTTAGGACTTAGAAAATTCTAAAGTACACAGCCATTATAACACCTATCATTACTTCTACAGTACTTAGCACAGGACTTAATAAAAAACTCTAGTACACAGTCATTATACCAATTATAATTACTACTTTAATGATAAAAAAATATATCCATTGTTGCAGGCTACTACCGATGGTTCAAAGGCAACTACACCATGTCAACCATCATCATTGATCTGGTGGGAGAGTCTCGTCCTTGCCAGTGTAACGGACGCTCAGAGAAGTGTGACAGAGAGACGGGGGTTTGTCAGGTCAGGAAACCATGATTTGGCTTTTATTTGTGTATTTATGACCAACAATTTAAATTACAGCACACATGTGATGACATTTGAAGAGAAAATGAGAATGTACATAGATGATATTTGGGTACAAAGATAATGAATGTAACTTTTCTTGATTATATAAGTACTGTACACACAAACATTGTTAATGTACACCAAATATCATAGAATAACTCCTAAATTTGCAACCATGGTCATTTTACCCTCAGAACTGCCGAGGGAACACAATGGGTCCCCAATGTGAGGTGTGTGCCACGGGATACTATGGGGACCCAGCTCGGGAACCATGTAAGCCGTGTGCCTGTCCGTCCCTCCAGCAGAACTTTGCCAAGACTTGCCGAGCCGACCGATATGCTGAATACATTTGCCACTGCCTCGCCGGATACACGGGAGACAAGTGTGATAGGTACGTAAGTATTGTAATAATAACGATCAGAAGAAGAAGAAAAAGAACAAATATGTAATAATGATAGTGATAATGATAATAATATTAGTGGTAACAATAATAATATTAGTGATGATAATAATAATTTATGGTTTATTTATTCGCATGGGTAAGTGTGCCTGGGAAGTAAATATAATAGATTAGTAAGTATTAATGTGGTAGGTGTGTAGGTATTAAGCAATTTTAATTAAGCATGTCTGGCAAAGGAAATTTTTACAGATATTCAGTACACATTCTTTTAAGTACACTACTTATACATAAATTACCTTTTACAATGTAATTCAGTAATCTTATATCTATAGTTTGACTGTAAAAGACAACATAAAAGAGATTATTATTTTTATCACTTGGGTTGAGGCTTCATATATATAATTTTTGTTTGTGTTTCCCCGTCAGGTGTGATGCCGGGTATTACGGTCGGCCGTCAGAACCCGGCGGTTCCTGTGTACCCTGTAAGTGTGATCCATTCGGCAGCCTTCATGACAGCTGTGACTCGACGGGCCAGTGCACCTGTAAGGAAGGCATCAGAGGTCGTGACTGCTCCCAGTGTGCTCCCAGACATGTCACCTCTGCTACAGGATGCATCTGTGAGTTCAGTGCCAGTTTATGGTTTGTGTTTTTCTAGTTGCTTTTCCTTTTGGGGAGGAACCGTGACTTTTGTGAGCATGTGAGGACAAGTGTATGGTTTTGTGGGCATGTGAGGATGTACACTACCGTTTATGTTTTTCTAGCATTTCGTCAGGTGGGGGGGGGGGGGGGATGAGACCTTAATAGGCTTAACACACTCTCATTCTCTCCAACCACTGCAGCGTGTGAGGACGGGTGTGTTAACATTCTGGTGGATGAGGTGGAGGAGATGATTGATGAGGTGGTGTCCCTTGATCTAGACGGATACCTTCCTGCACCCTGGCCATCACTCAGGATTGTAAGATCATTTTTCTTGTGTTACCAGGTGGGATATTAATATACTTTAATGTAACTTAGTAAGTAAGCCAATAATTTTTTTAAAACTCTTGTTTGATAGAAATGATGTACTGTAGGTTATTAGTAATTTATATTGCCTTGCCTTGCAGATTGAGAACTCGACTCGCTTTCTTCGCATTCAGTTGACTCGGTACCACAGCAACATCAATAAGTCCCAAGACCTGTTGGTCAAGTTTGATCTCCATCACTTCGCTCAGAATCTCTTAGAGAAGGTATGAGACTGTGCTTTCAGAATAATGGGCATGGATAAACTAATCTGTAAGCTTTTAAGATGATGAAAATGCTTATAAAGATCTGAAACTCGCTATGAATATCAAAGTATTGTCTCATTAAGAAAATTGTCTCTCCCACACAGGCAATAGAACTGGAGCGTGCAGCCCGACAAACATATCCTCCCACCGCCAAGATAAAGCAAGATGCTCAGTCTATCCTTGACTTATTACGTAATCTGTACACCCAGATCAGTGGTGAGTTATACATCGTTTCAGATATTATATTGTACACGGCACAAGAGGAACTTGACTTGGTTGGCTAGAGAAGTAACCCCTGAAATAACTATACAGATAGTCATTATTTCCTTTAGTGTTACTTTTTCTAACATTGATTCAGTTCCCTAGTACTTCATCCTTGCTTAAGAAAGTAATAATATTTGTTGCCAAATAGCTGATAATACTCTTTAATGGTGTTGGCATATATGAGCAACTGATTCTTCAATTTTGGTCTGCCTCTTTATCTAGTTTAGTCTGTAGGGGGTATTGCTTACAAAGATGCCTCTTCAGTTCTGAGTTAGTCCCTTTTAATTCTTCAGTTGTCCCTACTCTTCATTCGTTTTCCTTTGTGCTGGTATTGCATAAGGAAACCAGAAGTATATTACTCCCTTAAATAGAATTCAGATTGTACAGTGTGTAGTTGTAAGCCTGGTAGTATTTTGAATAATCATTATGTGAGATTTTGACAACTATTTCATGTTGTTTTTTCATTTTCCAGAAACCATTGCACACCTGAAGAATTATGCTATTGGAGAGACGCCCAACATCTCGATAGGTGTGGCTCTGGTGCAAGCCGAGAAGATTCTGAAGGAGATACAGCGACGCAACTTTGACGTCTCTCGTGAAATCACTAGGATTGAGTTGGTGTGAGTAAGGAATGATAAATACTTGCTTTTGAAGTTTGTTATTATTCATGAGGATGACTAAATACAACTTACTTTACCCTATTAGTAAGCTTTTGAGTGTGTGAAGAAAAACTCTCTAGATGGCTAGATACACACACCTTTGTCAGATATGAAACTTACTTTCACCCTTGGGAGTACCATTTTGAATGTGTGAATAAAAACTTTCTAAATGGCTAGATATATGAACCTCTGTGTATAACTCAAGTTGTCTGACACAGCTGAAAAATAGCTGGAAGTTAACATGCTGGAAGTAGACTATTGCACTGTCAGATGATTTGTAATATCAACATTCTGGATTCCCACTTTCCTTTTTACCTTCTATTATCATCCTATTTATTCTAATCACCAACAAGACCTCTTTTCCCTTTTTATTGCATTTTACTCTTTCTTTTCAGGAAATCTAAATCACTGTTGGCGAGGATAAAGAAGATGATATCAGATATGCCACTAATTGAAAGTATTGAAGAGTACATGTTGGAGATTGACAACAAGCTACAGGAAATGCGTGAAATTATACGAATTGCCAAAAGGAAGATAATGGAGGTGAGGAGTTGTTGTGTTGCATGGCTAAGGACCAAAAAAATTCATGGTGTTTACCAAATTCCTGTTAAGAAAGCAGATGAAAGCCCCTAATATTGTTAATAGGACTAACTATTATTGCCAGAAACAGGTCTTCCTGTTTAGGTATTTGGTATTTAGGTAGTAGGGATTTAGGTAGTAAAATGGCATTTGTAAATATTTTGCTGGACATGAATATTATCCTGATAAATACTACATATATTCTGCTATGCTGTATTCTTCTGTTATGCTAATGAATAACACCATAACACAGGCAAAGCAGGTCAACACAAACAACGCAGAACTCCTGTCAGATGTGAATGAGGCTACAGGAGACATCAGGAACCTCTTCACTTTCACCACCAACCAGAATGCCAACTCTACACAGCTGCTCAAAGATGCAAGCAGAAACCTCTTTAATACCAGGCTTAACTTTGAGGTGAGTAATGCAAGATATTTAGGAGAGTTTGGGAGCAGTAGTAGTATGAAGAGGAGCAGTAAGAGTAATTATTAATGATTATGTAGTTGCAATTGTAGACCCAGGTATTATTCCTGTGAAAGAATCGTCCATTACAAACTATTGTCTATGAGTCATAATGTATATACTGTACTGTAGCTAAATCCACAAAATCACTAAGTATTTATTTAAGATGAATGCATTAGGGTTTGGGCAGGTACGGTACCATCGGGTAAAGGAATATGGGTAGGTATTGATGTTTGTGTTGCTCTTACAGACCATAACAAGTCTGATGATACAACTAAGGAACATCTCCAGTAACCTGAGAGAAGATGTGATGAGAACCACCTGGCAGAATGCTGAATACAAAGACACATACGTCAAGCAAGCACACGACCACGCTATGGACCTCATGCAGCAGGCCATTAAACTGGAGATGTGAGTATTGGTTGGTGTTTGTCGACTCACAAATACACATGCCCACAATATGTTCATATATTGTATGCTCATTTATATACACACACCAACACACTTACATACATTATGTTCCCTTATTGTATGCTCATTTATACACATACATGCTGACATTCTCAGTCTTTCACCTATCCAGTTGTTCAAATATTTTATGTTTTCAAATATTCTCATTTACATAACAAAATAATCAACTACCCACAGCCTCTTCAACTACACCCGAGACCTGGCCGGAGAACCATTACTTGCAGCCCAGGCCTACCAGAGAATTGTTGAAGCCCTGAAGGAAGCAGAGGAGGCTGCCAGGAATGCCTCAAGGGCAGCAACCAGAGCATTCAATGAGGTGAGGTTCAGGGTAGAGCATTTATCCTTCTGTGCCTGGTTTTTTTTTCATAACTGAACCTCTCCATCTTTCCTGGCTTTTCTTCCACGTGCATTACTTTATCACTTCTCACACTGAACCACATTATCCTTACATTCCCATTTACAGGCTTACCCCGGAGACCCAGAGAACTCCATAGTGCGGCGGGCCAGTCTGTCTCGGGGAAAATCCGAGGAACTACAGGACAAGGGAGAAGATCTGATGCGGAGGGTTAGGGCACAGGGGCAAGAGCTGAGTGACAACAAGAGAGTGCTGGGCAAAGTCCGAGACACCCTCGTCAGAACTAAAAGCAAGCTTTCGGTACTTAATTTAGGAATAGACCTCCACTTAAGCACCAGTAAGTTGTATAGGTTTCTGTGTGTACTGTATGTTCATATTTACTTGTATTATCTAGTAAAATAGTGCTGTGTTCCTTACCCCAAATCATCACTAAACTTGGATATTACATGGGCATTTAAACATGCAGATTTCTATGGTTGTATGTGTGTTTACTTGAATGAAAACAGTATTCTGTAGGGGTACATTGCCTCCAGAAATGTAGCCGATGTTTAAAGAAGTTTTGACACCCTCTCAGTCTTTCTTGAGTCGATCCACTGATATTGTTTGTACAGTACAATAGTGACAAGTTATTGCAGTGAGTAAGGCAAGATTCAGCTTACATTCCCATTGGTAACAAACCTCATCATTTAAAAGAAACATACTTCACTCCTCCCTCGACTTTTTCAGACATCTCATCAGACATCCAGGCGGCTCTGTGGAAGACGGAGGAAACAAACGGTAACATAGAAAGAACTATCAGCCACGTCATGTCCATCCACTCCAACCTCACACGCATGAAAGAAGAAGCTCAGGAACTCAGCCTCTTTGACAACTCTCTCCTCAATGACATCAAGGAGACAAGTAAGGATATATAACCTGTATTTTAAACTGGGGTTATGGGCATTAAATATTCTGTATGTAATGGGTATCTGTTTTAAAGAGGTCTTGATATTATGAGAACACAAAGTTAAAAGGGTAACATACCATTATGACTTTGAGTACTAAATATTTGACTATTAGAAAATTATGAATTAGCATATGAATGAAGTGGAGTTCACTGACAACTTTACAGGCACTTGAGTAAGATCAGAACATGTAAATTATTTCTTTACAATTTTTTACTTGGTGTTCATTAGCAGGTAGATTTGATACTTTTCTCTCACCAGTTGCCAGAGGAGAAAGTCAGACAAGGGAGGCAATACGGATGTCTACCAACATGCGTAAAACTGTCGACCGCATTGACCACCGCAGCACTGACCTCAGGGAGAGAATTGAAGCTCTCAAGAGGAAGATCAAGCAGACGAGGCAACACGCTTCCTCAGTGAGTCTCTTATATGCTGTTCAATTTAATTCCTTCCAGAGAGAGGGTGTACTACTCTGTTGAAAAAGGTACTGTAGTTGTCAGAAAAACAGCAGAATTATTTCCACATTTAAAAAGTAGAGATTGAGAGACTGTGCATAAACTTTCTCAGGTTTGCAAGTATCATGATAATTTATTCTGTTGAAAAAACAAGGTAGGACTGAACTTACACCACCACCTACATTATTTTCTATTCCAGATCCGTGTCTCGCTAACGACAGACGCAGCTGGTGTGTGCACAAGGAAGTACCGACCTGCTCTTCAACCCTCAACAACAACCAGCATCGCTCTCAGCTACACCGTCAGTAATGCAGCAAGGAACGCGCTCCTCCTCTACATCAGCTCCCAGAATTCTGTACGCCTTCCCTCATAGCATTCAGTTTATTCTTGTTAATATCATAGATTTTTCCTTGTACCATTGTAAGTTTTTGCCACTCATAAACACTAAAACCCTCAATTCCCCCTGATTATTGGTACATTACAGGCTCTGTTTCTCTTCTCTTCAGAGCGACTTTATGGCGGTGGAGATGGTGAACCGCAGAATAGAGTTCTCTTGGGATGCCGGAGGTGGAGCCAAGCGCATCACCCACCCATTCACCTTACGCACCAACAACCCGGAAGTCTCAGACGATACTAAGTGGTGAGTGACGGGAAAAAAGCTACTCAGTGATTAGAGTTACTGATACTATTTTGAATTACAGAGGTACACAGACATGATTGCTTCTTCTGCCCATGATTTTTCTTACATATAGCACTGTCTTGACCCATAACGCATAGATACTCAGACCCTACAGTCCAATAAACGTAGATAAACAGACATTATTATATTCAGTCCTGGTAAGTTAGTTGTCTGACTTCCTTGACCTTACAGGGAGGTTCTTTTGTTGGTGAATTGGAAGTCTCTGATTCCTTCATACTATGCCAGGAAACAGATCCCTTGTTAGCATTGTTGACGGTCTGTTTTCTGGCATACAATAATTAGGAGGAATCAGTAGCCTTCCAAATTGCCAATAAGATGGTCTCCTTAATTGTCTTTTCATTCTCCACCAGGTACCACATCAGCATCACCAGAGTAGGTAACATTGGGCAGTTGACAGTGAGTCCAGCCAACACAGAGGACCTACTCAGCCCTCCAGACACTGTCACCGATGCCTCACCACCAGGCTTCAGCAAAATGGACCTCCTTCCCTCGGATGTACTGTGGGTCGGTGAGTTGTTGCTGAAATTCCTTGTGCTTTGGTTATAGTTATGTATAGTACTATTACTTGTAAATTACCTGATGTATTATGGTATGATGAATGAATTACAGTGCACTGTGGCTACTCTGTATCTATGTTAGGTGATTTCTGGTACACTTTTGAGGTATTAGGTAGCAAAATTTATTGAGTGCATTTGGAATAAACTGGTACACGATAATATCTTGCAGCAAAGAAATAATTTTTGATGATGTAACAATTACATGATGCTTTTTCGTTCTCAGGTGGAGCTCCTTCAAATGCTTATGATACTTTGAAAACTCGATCATTTGCTGGCTGCCTACATACACTCAGTATAGATGGTGAAAACATTGGACTATGGAACTTTACAGAAAATGAAGGTTGTGGTGCCTGCAATGAAGGGTACGTAGAAATTTGCACTTTTTAATAATAATGTATGCTCAAGGATCTTTGTGGTTAAAATAATATGGATACAATGAGCAGTATTTGTTTTATGACTGGATTTTGTAAGTTATATCCTTTTACTTTATCAGACCAGAAATTAACACTTGTATTATAAACCTGGAGACAACAGCTGACAACTCTTACATTTTTCCTAAGTACCGCAGCATGCATTTTCCAGGCCAGAGAAAGCATTGCTCACGTTTTAAAGTTAACAACTACTGTATTGTCATAAGTCCATTGAGATCTTATATGATACTCCCAGGCTAATTCCAGACAGTTTAAGCCCAGGTAGAAAACCAATTGTTAAAGAGTTACACCACAACATCATTTACCTTTCATCTATAAAATCCAGAGAGCAATTTTAATTCCAGATAATAAAAAAAAAACATTGATTAAGAGTCACACCACACTATTTATCTCGTGTATAAAATCCAGAGAGGACTTTCAATCCCAGACAATTTTATACACACGTAGAAAACAGAGGCCTCTGTTTAAGAATTGCACCATACCAGTTAGGTCTTCTATAAAATCCTAAGTACTTTTAACTCCAGACAGTTTTAAGCATGAGTAGAAAACCCTTTGTTCAAGAGTTACGCCACAATGCCATTAATCTCGTCTATAAAATCCAGAGAGGACCTGGTGTTGAGACAGTCAGACGAGATAGCCGTGGGTTTCAATGGCAAGGGTTACTTCAAAGGCATCAACCGACTGAGACGACCCAAACCATACTACAGCGTCGTGCTCTCCTTCAAAACACTCGATGAAAATGCACTCCTGTTCCTGGCAGTGAATGAGGCCCAGGTCAGTGAGTTTTTTTTTTTTTTTCAAAGAGGTTACATGATTGGACTCTGTTTGTTAGCAGGATTACCATTGAAAATGTTATATGAATGGTTTTGTTTGTGTGTGTGTGTTTCTGTTTTCTTAGCAGTATGATTGTTAAAAAGGTTATGTGATTGTACAGCCAAGTAAAGCACACACTTGCGTGTGAAAATAACTTTCTGTGAATGTCCACACTGGGGATTGAACCAGGATACACACAATGTGAGACCCTGGCACTAGCCACTGTACCAACACTACCACTAAAAAATTGAGTGGAGTGAAGCTCACTATCAACTGATGGCATAGGAAGCCCTGAGGTCTCCACTGCTACTACAACAGGAATTTTTACCTTTCACCCTCCTTGGTGGGTGGATTTATTTGATGGCTAACATTTAATTCTACTCTTACCATAGAATACATACTGGACATTTATAGAAATATATTTTCACATGCAAGTGTGTGCTGTACTTAGTTGTCCAGTATGTATATGGCAACAATTAGTGATGTCTTGCAATTTGATAACTGAAGAGTAGTAATTTATGAATGGGAAATGATTAGGTTTGGAATCAAGTGATAAATACAGAGATAGAGAGATGGAAATAGACATGCTCACACCCTTTCAGAATCAGTACTTCAGCATCAGCCTTGAGAACGGCCACGTGGTGTTTGCGGTGCAGTTTGACAGCAGCACACACATCATCATGAAGTCCAGCAAGAAGCTAAACAACAACCGTGACATGATACAGATTCAGGCCACAGTACCGAACGCGGCTCAAGGTCGGTTGTTATTTCCCTTTTTCATCATCATTTCTTTATCATTTTACACTCGACCCTCCATTTCTCGGACCCCCTCTTACCGGATTTTGGATTTACAGACAATGTCTGGGTGTCTGACAATATATATGATTACCTGACATATGCTCAGACAGTTTGGAAAAAGTTAAAAAGTTTGTGAGGCAATTTCAAACCTCCCGGTACCCTGCCCATGATGTAAACCTAGATTATAAACACATTGCCTGTCTTGTGTTGTTGTCTCCTCATGTAGACAGAGCATCAAATATTTTGCCTTTTCAAGGACCAAGATGGCTCCATTAAATAAAAAAGTGGTAACTAAGCGCACTAGGAAACCAGTGCATTTGTCTGTGATATTTGTTTTATACAGTAATCCCTCCTTTTCCAGTTATGGGTGTGTTTTATATTGTTTTTTTATGAATCTATGTACAGTAAACCCTCAATATCCACCACTGTGTTTATGGGTGTGTAGGCTAATGTACAAAGAGGGTTTAATGTACGCAGCTTCATTACAAACAGTGCAATACACACACAAAACACCAGTGGAAAACATGGAATTACTGTACTATGTTTGTGTTATATTTCTTGTTTGTATTATTAATGTATGTATTTGTACACACACTTCTAGCTGGAGTACGCATGGGTCGTTTAGTTGTTGGTGATCAGGACCAGCTGGGCACGGTGAAGGGAGGCCGTGACCTTGACCTCTCTCGGCAACCTTACTTCTTTGGAGGTGTTCATCCCGAATTTGATAAGCAAAGGTATTGTACATTAGTTGTGTATCAGAATTCATTATACTGTAATTTTATACTTTAAAATACAATAATATTATAATTTATAAAGTACAGTTATTGAAATGCATCTCAGAATACATTATATATTCCTTACAATACAATAATAGCATAATTTAAAATGTACAGGTATGTAAATGAGAGTTATATTTCTTGTGTCTCCAGATAAATTATATATACCATATAACACAAATTATGAAGTTCAGGTATTAAAGACAGAGAGGTATGTTGCTTGTGCATCTATGTGCATTATAATATATACCGTACAGCACAATTTAGCAAGTATTAAAGGGGAAGAAAGGGAAGGCAAGTGACATAAGATAACAAAATAATATTCCCACAAACCTTCCTCCTGTTTACAACAAAGTACAGTACCTCAATTTATGTTTACTTTATTTTACATTATTCTCACAAAGCTTCCTCCTCCTCCATCTTCATCCACAGATGGGGCAGTGAGCTCACCTTACGCTCCCTGCTGGGCTGTATGTCTGGTCTGAGGGTTCTGGACGAGGGGAAGAACCCACTCACCGATGGACAGTACTACGGCATTGACAACTCCTGTGGTGACAAGGTATTCGGGAGAACATTGGGGCTGTATATATGCAAATGTTTATATATAATGTTGTTGATGTTGTGGCACCGGTACAGTTGCTCTGTGGCCATTGTATGCACTATGAATTTTCAGGAGTATAGCCCATTGTGTCATAATTACTGTACACGTACCTTGATATCCATTTGGTTTATACGGTATGTTATTCTTGATTGTGTTTTATTTGTTTTTATATGAGTGTAAGTACTCGTGTTTATCAATATTTAACTACTTTTATATGTACTTTTTGTGTATTTATATAGTTTTGTTTTTCCTCTGTGACCGGCAGCCGCTGTTTGACATCGGTTTTCTGGGCCAAGGATACGTTGAGTTGGAGTCACACGAACTCAACCAACATTCCAGCTTCGGCTTCACCTTCCAGACCATGGAGTCTGACTCCCTTCTCATGATCTCTACCTTTGTCGGCCAGGTATGCTAACCACCAAGATAACCACAGACTTTGTATACATTTCGAGGGGTCACACACTATGGTACTCTTGTTTCTTCTGCCCTCGACTTAATGACTATAGCACTGTTGAGACCCATAATGCAGGGAATAAATGATGAGGACCAGTCGTTTTATTTACACTCATTCTTATACATACATGACCTATTTGTGAATTCAGACAGATTTATTTCTGTGTGTAAAATCATATCCAGACGTGACCTGTTTGTAAATGCAGACAGAGATTTATTTCTGGTGTACAATCATACCCAAGTTGAGTGGTGATACGGACAGACATACTAACATCCCCACCATTCCTCTTGAAGGCTAGTGAAACAGAAGGAGCCACCATCACTACCACAACCACCACAACAACAACCACTGTACGCTATGGTGAAGGGAGGGAGTATGGCGCTTCAATGGGCTTACTGTACTGTAGTGTAGTCTGTTTCTCTCTAGCTAAGGAAGGAGATTATCTATTGGGTGAATTGGATCGTACTTATAAACCTCCAAACAATACAAAAGCACATCCCTTACTCATGTTAATCCAAAGTAGAGTCATTTGTGTCTTGTATTGCTTGTGGGAATCTACAGTACCGGCAGTCCTCCAAGTCACTCACTACAGATTACTCCTCTGAAATGTCCACAACCAGTATAGTAGAACACTTTAATGGTAACTGTCACATGTAAACTTATTAATAAATAGCTGTGGGCATTTTAGGCAGTTAGAGAAAAATTGATGATCACAGGACATTGACTAACACAGAGGGAGCATTTATAGGAGGTATTACTTAAGGGTTAATTCTCTTGTTGGTGAATTGGAAGGCTACTGGTTTCTCCTGACTATACCAAAAGACGGATGCCCTCGGTGGTACCAATAGGGGATCTGTTTTGTGGCGCAGTTTGTAAGAATCAGAGACCTCCCAATTCACCAAGAAAAGAATCTCCCCTTAACTCACCAGCATGCATCATTCAGGCTCTCTAAATAATGTATCAGCCAAGTAGGGCTTCCTGTATACTAACTAAAGCACACCCAAGTATATATATATATATGTTCATGATACAGTATACATTATTAACACTTAAAAAGGTGTATGTATATATTTTAACTAACACCAAAAGATTGTGCATGTTATTGACTGGGATCCACATATTATTCAAGGGTTAAACAGATTTTTTTATATTTCAGTTCTCTATTCTATATTAAAATTTGTGGAAGTCAGTCTACTAATATCTCGACTAATAGTGTGTTTATAATTTTCTTTCCTTAACTATAGACAGGATATTAATAATACTAATTTATTGTTTTACATATACTGTACCATGGAGCAACAGCCAGTGACAAAAGATTGCTGTACTGTACTTCATTAAGCAATTTTCCCTTCTTAGACAAACTCTTGGAAATCCAAAGCTTTAATAACATTATTGTGATTTTACTTAACCTGCAGGCAGCAGTGTAAGCTTTTTATGAAATGCTTAGACTAACACCAGACAATTTAAACTATTACATGAAACCCCACATCATCCAAGGTTTAAAAATTCATATGCTCAGTGAAAATATTACACAGTTGATATATATTATAGCATATACTTTCATAATTCATAATATTTTTAGGCTACATAATAATAGTTTCATGAATATGTTAGAACAACTAATATTTTTCCATTGAGAGAGTTATTAGGTCATAATGAAATTTGTTATACCCTCCATATCTTTCATATAAAAATTAACTGAAAAGATACAACAATTTTAGCATCGATGGAACTTAGGCAGAGTCAAGCCACTCATAGATGCCCAGATCTTTGATCCCTGCATGCAAAAGTAGAAAAGTAGTGTTATATTATTCAATTTCTCTTAGTACTTCATCCAATATAAATATGCAATGCGCCCACATATAATATTTTTCCCTACATTTACATCAATTATTTTCGTGGTTCAACAACAAGAAATATATACTGTATGTGATTCACCTTATTCGACCATTCAGTGTACTCTTGTATCACACCCCAACAGCCATTACCACCAGGTGTCAGACAGCACCCACCAGACTTCTACTCTGTGTCCCTGGTTGAAGGTCACCTCGATATACGGATGAATGGAGGGACGGGCATGGGGAGGATGCTATCGGCAGCCAAGTATAATGACGGAAAGCTGCACTCGTTCTTCGTCCTTAAGGAGAACAGAAGGTTGGTTTAGTTTGTTCTGTGTGTTATTATTTTGTAGTTTTTATTTCACAATTTATTTGTTAGAAGGAGTCACTCTTACCATTCAAATGTGCAAGACTAGTAAGTAAACTCAATCTATACACATTGGTTTATGTCAGATAATATTATTGGATGTACAGTATATAATTATACCAAATGATTTAAAACCACCTGGAACTGTCACTCTTTTCTTTCTATTTCCCTCCTACTTATTGTCTAACATCTCTATCACTTTCTTCTATATGAAATCGCTGTTGCAGCACCTAATATCAATCAGTCAATTAATCCAGAATGATTACCTCTCTTTCCATATAGCCTGTGTAATAATTCCTGTGGCCATCCGTTATATTGTTGTTGTTGGTAAAAATATTCCAAGCAACAAAACACCATTATGTTTATTCTCTGATCCTGGTTCCTAACATATTTTGGAAGTAAGAAGACACTCCAATGTACCAAAAGTATACTACCCCCTTAAGCCACCTGACCCCCTTGCAGAGTGACACTCAAAGTGGACGACCTGGAGGTGAACACAACAAGGCTGGACCGAGGAGGGAACGTGGTGACGGGACCGAACAGGGGGGGACTCTACTTTGGGGGTATGCCAGAGGACCTACGTGTAGGGGCCATGGTGGGGTCCTCCAGGCCACTTAAAGGCTGCATCAGAGACGTCATAGTAAACAACAAGTGAGTGAACATCAGTTTTGTTAGTAGAGTAAACCCTCATTGTATTCATCAAAAAGTATGGTACACATAACAAAAAGTGAGTGAATATCAGTTTAATTGTACAGTAAACCCTTAATTTCTGTACACATCTTCCCTTCACTGTACATTGTTTCAGATAAATGTGTCGAAAAACTAACTCTAAAGTAAGAAAGTAAAAAAATAATTATATATATATATGCTGTCTCTAAAGATGTGTGTAATGTGTTTGTCAGTGTGGTGTCCTTCTCACGGCCGGTGAGGTTCGAGGATGTATACATAGGGAGGTGTGAGGACCTTCCACCCAACGCTATGCAAGGGATGGAGGGCGATATGAAGGTAAGCGAGGGACCAAATGAATAAGGGAGCAATATACTTTTGGTACATTAGAGTGTATTGTGTGTCATCTGATGCATAAAATGTGCAGGAATTAATGTAAAGAAAGATGCAGTATATTTAGTCCCATGTAATCTCAAGCTGTATAGTCTTATGCTAATGTTTTTCCCAGAATAATACTTGCCTTCCATCTGATACAAAGCATTATATTTTTTAAATGTCAATCAATATTATGACCATTTGATATGAAGCATTATATTTTGATAGGAATTTAGGACATGTCAATCAAAACCAAGCTTTAATGTGTCTTCATTGTTTTTTTTCTTCAGGAGATACATGCCTGCCTGCCCCCAACCCAACACACGGTGGAGTACAAAGCTCTAAAGTTCGGGGACAGGATGGACTCCCACGTGCTGGTGCCTCTCGACCCAAGGATATTTAGGAAGAACTTCAACATTTCCTTTGAGTTTCGCACGTACTACCCCAACGGCCTCTTCTTCCTTGCCTCAGTAAGGACTCCTATATACAGTACCCCACCATTTGTTTGAGGATCTTGATAGTTAAGGAGGAATCATCTTTTTGATAAATTAGAATGAGTACTATTATTCCTCCAAACTATGCCAGTAAACAAATCACCTCAATGTTGTAATAGGGATTCTATTGTTTCGTGTCATAGTTTGAAGGATTTGCTAGCTCTCCAATGAGTCCTAGAATTTTGTGCTCAAGCTCAACTTTTTTTCTTCTTTTTATTTCTTTATGTGAGCTTCAAGTCTCTATGATTTAGAAAATAAGAAATGGATCTTGATGGTGGTGGTGGTGGTAATTTCAGAACACGAGGAAGAGACAGACCCAGTCAATCTCTGTTAAACTCAAGAATGGAAGAGTCAACGTTAACCTCAAGAAAAACAGCAAAAAGGGTCGTAAGGATGTGGAGGCGATGTCAAACCCTGGTCTAAATACTGGCCAGTGGAGGAAAGTAAGTTGAATGCATGATAAATAAACCTTTATAGTATACACAAGTACTCAGTTGTAGTAATGCTAATTGAATGTTTAATTTCTTGATCTTTCCATAATTAATAAAAGTTCTTCTGCTGTTACAACCTCATTCCACATTAGTATTTATTGACAAGGCAAAACTCTACACAGGTGGTGATAGAAAAGGTTCGCAAACGAATCCGCCTCTTCATAGACAACCAGATGGTGAAGAAGGTGAAGGGGCCGAGAAAGATAAATGTTGGGAGGGAGTTGTTCCTGGGAGGACTGCCAACAAGTGTCTCCAGGAGGGAAAGTTGGCAGGTAAGATGATAACTGTGGTCTAGTTTTTGGTTGTGTTTGTTTATTGTACTGTACAGATCCTGAATACAAAGTTCATCTCTCCTCCTGACCTTCAGCTACTCACCAAATATGTTAATTTGAGGAGAAAAAAAAAATGTGTCCATCTGTACAAACCCATTGGGCTGTCCCTCTTTTCTATCTATTTTCTTCCTGCTTGCTGTCTTTCCTCCCTATCACCTTCTGGTGTTATATAACCTCGCTGTTGTGGCGCCTAATATCAATCAATCAACCTACAGTGGACTCTCCAATAACGCGGTTTTGAGTAACGCGTTTTTGATTCAACGCGGTATAATATATAGGGGGGATATGATTAAATAACATTATTTGTTCGATTTAACGCGGCCACGCTCACCCGCTTACCCACACTACTTTTGGCGGGAAGCAGGGTGAGCTGCTCAGGCCCGCTCTCTGACCAAACAGACACGACTTGATCAATTCTTTAAAAGGAAGACAGATGTGGTGTCAGAGGAAGGTAACACGAGTGTGGAAGGAGAGCGAGGAGGTGTGGAGGGAGAGTGGGGTGTGGAGGGAGAGCGGAGTGAGGAAGGAGAGCGGGATGTGGAGGAAACACAGAGTGAGGAGGGAGAGCGGGGTAGGGAGGGAGAGCGGAGTGAGGAAGGAGAGCGGGATGTGGAGGAAACACAGAGTGAGGAGGGAGAGCGGGGTGGGGAGGGAGAGAGGGGTGGGGAGGGAGAGCGGGGTGGGGAGGGAGAGAGGGGTGGGGAGGGAGAGAGGGGTGGGGAGGGAGAGAGGGGTGGGGAGGGAGAGAGGGGTGGGGAGGGAGAGAGGGGTGGGGAGGGAGAGCGGGGTGGGGAGGGAGAGAGGGGTGGGGAGGGAGAGCGGGGTGAGTAGGCAGACTGGAGTGACGAGTGTTAAATGTGAAGGAAAGTGTACCGTTACTTTACAAATATAAATAAAACGAGAATGTGGGTTTTTGTTGTTTGAGTCACCAACTACATACTTTAGTTTGACTCTACTATTCATACATTAGAGTAACAAAATCCCCAAAAGGTAGACTTTTGCATTGTCCAGGAACGCAACCCCCACTATTACCATTGTTTCCTATGCGGAAATTAAGTTTAAATAACGCGTTTTTTAATAACGCGACGTCTCCAGGAACGTAACTACCGCGTTATTGGAGAGTCCACTGTATATGTACCAGATATTTGCCAGACCATTCATCACTTCCTCAAAACTTAAAAACAGCTGTCTGATTTTGTATTTTACTTCTATATGAACAAGAGAAAAAAATTATACATATCTTGTTAGAAAGAAGTGCCCCAAGCATCCAAAGGCTCAAACACATTTTGATTAAACCATAAACAAGTGTTTTTATCTTAAGTAAATATAACTGGACCCAATCTAGAGAATAATAAGTGTCACCAGAAAACCTTTTCCACCCAAGAGTTAATTTATACATCCTACATTCCTTTGCTAAGCTGGAGGAGGTAGAGCCGCTGCGAGGGTGTCTGCGGAACCTCATCATCAATGGGGAGGAGTACGAAATACCCAGTACCAGGCGACAGGACCATATTGTGGGCGTGGGGCAGTGCTTTGCCAACGTACAGCCCGGCTCCTATTTCCCCGGCGATGCTTTCGCCATTTATAGTAAGTAATATTATGAAGGCCTGTCTCAATCTCCAACATTCCTCCTATGTCTGCTCTCAAATTAATCCATCCTATTCCTGATAATTTACTGTAAACAACCTGATCTCACTTTCCGACTAATACCTCTCTGTTTACCCTGGCTTCTCCTTCCCACATTCTCCCAGGTGATGACTTCAATGTTGGGCCGCTGCTGGAGTTGAGACTGGAGTTCCGTACCTGGGAGCTAAACGGCATCATCCTGAGTGTGTCTGACCCCCGGGGCACGTCCCTCTCCCTCGAACTCCTCAATGGGGCTGTGAGTATGATTACGGTATTAGTTTTTTTGAGTGAAATATTTCCTCTGTTCATGTAATGGAGTGTTGAAAAGGTAGTTCTGTGTAAGTGTAAGTATGCCTGTGTTTGTGTGTACATGTGCATTTGTGACTTGATATATATTTATGTAGCATGGTATGTGTGTTGTGTTTTGTATAACGTATTCATGCATAATGTGAGTGAGGTGTGTGTGTCTCTTGTCTTCCTTGCCCTCTGCATGTTTGTATGTGTGTTCCAGTTTTTGAGAATATTTGTGTACATACATCGGTGGGTTTACAATACCAACATTGGATCATCTCACACAGGTTGTTCTGAGTGTGGACATGGGGGTGGGTCATTCCTTCAGCGCCCGAGTGGGTCTCCGCAACCGCTTCAGCTTCTGTGACAACATGTGGCACACGGTCAAGGCCAGCTACATCAAGGACTCCCTCACTCTCCGAGTCGACCATTACCACGAGGCATACGGCTTCAACGGCTCCGGAAATGACGAGGGAACGGTCACTGGGGCACCGTTGTACATTGGAGGACTGCCAGGTGGGTTGTGTTGGTGATTGTGTGTTAGTAGTGATTGTATTATTTCTGTCAGTTAGAATGTATTACAGTGTACTGTTTTAGTTGCATTAGGTTTCAAATTGTTGTATTGTTTTAATTCCCATCATGCCATACCTACAGTGAGTGGTACTTGGCATGAATTATTGCATTTTATGAAATATAGATTTCTTCCCTTCCACCTTGTGAAAAATAAGAAATGGAGTATTGATAATGATGATGTTTTTTTACTTTCTTTTCTCCTGATGTTTGCTTTCCTGTCTCCTCACACACACAGAGTCAGCCAGCCAGGGGACTCTTACCACCCGGGAGAACTTCAAGGGTTGCATCAGAAACATAGTCCTAAACAGCGAACGCCGGGACTGGACAGACATGTACAAGCTGCAAAATGTCCTACTGAGTGCATGTCCAGTGCAGTAATGAGGAGAGAGTACAGTTTAACAACCTGCCAAATGTCCTGCTGAGTGCTTGTTTAATGCAATAATTAAGTAAAAAGAACAGTTCAACAAGCTGCCAAATGTCCTGCTGAGTTCTCTGAGGACAATAACTGCTGTGCTGAAGGCATCTCTATTTTGGCGAAGAAAATAAGTGTGAATGTTGTCCATTTCAGCGAGGGAATGGGTCTGTCTGCTACCCGGATAAGTTTACACATTATTTTCTTTTCTTAAACTTGCACAGTACAGCACACTTATATTTTCTTTTCTTAAACTTGCACAATACAGCACACTTTCAGTACATTTCACTGCCTTGTCTCTAAAACTGAATTTGGTTTTCGTTATGTTTGCTGGAAAAACTGACTAATTACTAACCAATTACTGTAGATTTGCACAGGACAGTAGGCCATATTTTCAGTCCATTTTGGGGATATTTTGGGAACCGAAATTAAAGGTGAGTGGTAAAGACTCATCAATCATTTAACCCTGTGAATGGAAAACTATGGATAGTTTAGGCTAGAATAGATTAGGTTAGGCTTGGTTTGGTTTAGGTTGAATTAGCATTACTCTATAGACACAACAGGTTAGATGAGATTAGGTTAGATTATCATGTTAGTTGTGTCTATAGTTTTCCAAGGGTTATATTAATATCCTTTGCCAGGGGTATTGTCAATTGTCCAACTGTTTATGGGGAGTTCTTAGGCACCCTGCAGAATGCTGTAAACAGACATAAAAGCCAACATGGGCTTACATTTTCAGAGCAGGCAAAAAGAAGTGACTCCTGTACCTCTCATACATGACATTATGAATCTCAAACTTGGAGTGACGTGACTTTTGGGGCAGACTTTAAGTAATTAAAAAAAATAAGTCTAGCTTTTTATCTCTTGAGTGGGTCTTGGTAAAATTTGCAGTATGCCAATATAGTTCTTTGATTAATGAGGGAAGATACTGTTGGTGAATTGGAATCTGCTGATTTCGTCTAGATTATGGAAACAATAAAATAAATAAATAGAAATAGCCACCTATGTTGAAACATTTGCTTAGTTTGGAGGAATTGATAACCTTCATTAGACCAACTACACCAATCTGTCCCCCAAAAGCTGTTGTTGTAAATCTGAATGAGTGAGTTTAGTGTCTTTTATTTTATTAAAGAGATAACTCTTTTTTGGTATATTGTAGGGCTACTGATTCCTCCAAACTATGTCAGTACACAAAAAATCTCCCATTATCATCAAAGTGATTATTTTGTATCCTTGGATAGTTTGGAGGAATCAGTTGCCCTCCAATTCACCCAAAAGAAGTTCTCTCCCATTATTAATAATAGGCTAACAGGCGTACTTATAACTCAATGATTAACTGGCTTTAAAAGTTGTATTTACTGTTCACTCATACACTACAATGCTGTATTTAATATTTTAGGATGAAGTCGTATCATAACAATTGATGTATATAATTTGAGAAAGAGAAATTTTTTCAAGCGGGTCATTCACTGATGTAGATGTTGTCTGTAAATAACATAAGCACATTACTAATATATATTGTAGAAAGTAAAGCTCGCAGAGTAATGTAGATTTTATTTCATTCACCTCTTATAGTATGTAATTTAAGGGACCCTGTGATGTCAGAAAATTGGAGGTAAACGAGTCCTTCAAATATTGCACGAAACACCACCTATATGGAAGGAGCTTGTGTCGTGGCATAGTCAGGAGGAATCAGAAGCCTCCAGTTCTCATCCACAATCACAGGGTCCTTAACACTTTAAGTTGCACAGTAGTTGTAAGAATTTTTGGTATAAGCACAGTAATGAAGTTTATGGCTGGATTTTGGAAGGAGGGACCCATGGTGTGTTTTGTGGACGAATTTAACTACAACTGATCCCAGGAAACAAACCACCGTATAGTACCTACAGTTTATTATTGTGTATGTGTTGGAAGTATATTTTGTAATTAATCTGCTGCAGTGAGTTTGTGGTTTTGTTAATTAGTTGCCAAGTTATTCATGTACTGTAGTTCATTCATGATGTGTAGGTTCATCATAGGTTAGTTAATATGTTAGTGGGTAATGTTATGTTTAGTTAGTTTATCAGTCAATTGGCTAGTCAGTAAGTATGTCATTTGGTGGGTTGATTAGTTTTGTACTGTAGCAGGTATATCAAACAATTACGTGAAAATATAATCCAGTGTGTGTTGGTACAAACATACTGTACACACTGTTCTCTCCCTGTCCCCCTCCCCAATTAGGTTATTCTTGTGTAAGATAATAATTCCCCCTTTCCTTAATTCATTGTTCATATTGATTGTTAGTATTATATATAATTTTTTTTTTATTTTTTTTTTATATAATTTTTTTTTTATATATTTTTTTTTTATATAATTTTTTTTTTTTATATATTTTTTTACATAATTTTTTTTTATATAAAACAAGCACTGGGTGCTTTTGCCTGCGGCGCTGCTCGCTTCGCTCCCCCCTCCCCCCACCCCCACCCCAGTAGTGAAGATGCCACATTTTATAGTAAAATCGTTAAAAAAAATTATTTTTGAAAGTTTTGAAAGGTTGCAATTTTTAATATACATTGATTTTATTTTTTCCGATCTTGTCGGAGAAATATTATTTTTTAAAACTCCAGATGTAAGTAAACAAATTGCAGTGCATACAGTAGGCATGAAGGAAGGAGAAGGAAAGTGCTGCAACATTGACGTCTCCTCGAGCAGCCAGCCAGCCAGCCAGCCACATCTCTATGATTCGAGACCTCAACGTCAATACCAGGGAGTGTCTGTCTCATTGGTTCTGTACCACCGTGATTGAGGACTTTAAACACAAGGCAGGTCATCACAAAAGTAAATGTAGCCAATGTGGTGTTTGGATTTTGATATATAACATTGTTTATTTCTAGTGCAATGAGTAGCGTAGTGAATATTTTACTTTATATCGATTTAATTTTATATTATTTAATTCACAGTTATATTTATTAAGACGATGGCAGTGGCGGTTGTCGTCGGCACGGTCTCGGATCTACTGTCTCGAAACTCCACCAGGCGAGTTCCAGGATGCTTCATTCTGCATTGAAATGGATGACGAGTTGAAAAGGTCCATGATGGCATAGCCGCATCGGTAGTCAAGGATGGCACGGGTGGTTCTGCTTTCAGGCGAGTTGAATAGTATTTAATTGTGGTTAGAAATGCTGTTTCTTTTTCATTTTTATTGAGCTGAAAGTGTTCTGTAGGTTCTAAAATTATCAAAGAATGTGTATATGATAACAATTGGTACGAGGGTTGTTACGAGATACTGTACTAGCGACAAATTAACCTTTAATGCATTACGATCGCTTATGTCACAAAGAAGGTTTTAGAGTAATTTGTTGATCGTGATAGTTAGAATGACTGTTTTGTAATATTTATATATTTAAGCTGTTTTTCATGCTTTTTTCATTAATATATCTATTGATAGTTTGATACAGCAGAGTTCTGATTTGTGGAGTGCATTAAAAAACAATCAAACTGTAATGGAAAACTAGCAGCTGACATCTCTTCAAATCGTGATTCTAGGTCTTAAATGTTGAATGACATAATATGGCTCACAGGGGCTAGGATTTATTTTGCCTACATGTAAAATTTGATAACTTGGGAATAGCCTTAATTAAGGGTGTGTGGGGGACAGGCTTGGGGTGGGGTGGGGGTGGTAGAAAGCCTGTCCCCTACTTCCACACACCCTTAAATCATTGTAAACCCCTTAACAATAGAATAATGGTGGATAGAAACTTTACTTATACAAACTATTTATTACAGATGTGTGGTGTAGTGACGTCTTCATGTGATGGTAGAATATAATGGTGACTGAAGGCTCACCATATAATCAAGAATGTTTTATGGTGAAGTGAAGTGTGAAGCAAGAGAATGACGTACTGCATTGATCAAAGTGGAAGATGAATAAGTCTGTAAGTGTGAATATAGACGAGTATTTGTCCCTTGATATTATGATAGTCTAGAACAATGTCCCTTGGGCTTGATATTTTGCAATTTGATTAAAAAGGGGGGGGGGGATTTAATACACAAAAAAACAAGAGAATAGTTAAATATATTTGTATTTACAAACAGTTCACACTGAATCAGGGAATTATTTTTTGTAATAGTCTAGGGACCAGAGCCACTGTCCTCCTATTTCCTTCATATTTGTTGTCCCACCTCCATCATCCTGGTGTTGCTACAGGGTGGTCATTTAATCTCTGTTTTCTTGGTTATTGTTGAGTGGAGGCAGATGTGCTCAACTTATGGAAAGAAAAATATCCCCCATTAGTAAGGTTTCAAAACCCTATGAGTCCAAAGTATATGCCTGATGATATACTGTTACTGGATAGTTTTGAGTCTGCAATACTTTTAATTAATGGGAGGGAAAACAATCATTTGGGGAAATAGGAGGGCTACAGATTCCTCCAAACTCTCCTAGGAAAAAATGCCTTAATAGTAACATTGTGGTGACTTGCTTCCTGTTATAGTGATGAGGTACCATCAGTAGCCTTCCAATTTACCCAATATAGATTCTTCCCTTAACTCGTTAATATAGTAAAGGACTGATATTGTTAATGATTTTCAGCTGTTTTGTGACCAGATCCTGGAGTTATGATGTTGGCAGTCTTCCCCATGAAGTACTAGTGTTGGCAAGCCTATATTGTAAGAGTTGGCAGCCCTGATTATGTTATTGGCACGTAAGTACATTATGATTTGCAACTGTAATGCAAAGAAATTATAATAGTAGAAAAAGTATAGTTTTGATGGAGGAAATGGAAGTAATAGTAAATAATAATAAGAGTTAATTAATCATATAATAAAGTAATGGAAAGTGGACTTGAAATGAAAGAACTGATTAAAATGAATCATGTGTAAAATGATGCAAATGAATTAGAATTTGCAGTATTGAAAGCAATATACTAATGATGGAAATGTTTTAATTGCAGGTCAGGTCAAGATAACATGGTGTGGTGTACACACCCCTAACTCCTGTTGGATTGGGTGTGTCCAGCAATGTGCAAACAAGTGTACTGGAGGGGGGCTCCACTCTTTTAAGGACTATCATGTCCCTCTACACACACCAATATGGGGGTGAGCCTTTCAGTGTGCAGGCTGCTGTGTGTGTGGTGCAGTCTTTGGGTAAATGTGACCCCCTTCCCCCCCTGGTGCTGGGGACTGAGGGAGGAAGTATTACACTCTGCAGTTACCTGAAGGAACCCTGGTGGGCCCCCCAGGGGGACTTGCAGGAGTGATCTCCAATGTTGCATTGAAGTAGCATATAGTTACTTTGATATGCCCGAATATGAATTTCCAAGTTTATTTTTTTTGTATAAATTAATTTTACAGGATTAAACCTGGTTGATCTAGGGAGAGTCTTTGAAGTATCAAATAAAGGTGGTGTTGACTAGAAAGTACCCAGTAAAATATTACAGTACATGGTTTTCTTTACCTGAAATACTAGACACTAAAACAGATCTAACTTTAAATGATATTCTAGATGAATCAACTTGTCTATGAGAAAAAACAATCTTTAGTAAACTACCCAGCGTTGGCCAAGATATTAAACCGGAAACACTATACTCATTTTATGCTAACCTGGCCTAGTAGCCATGCCCCCTTCATATCTGATTGGTTGATTGATAACTGTTCGTGTCACTTCCCTTAAATTGACATTGAGTATGTTTACATCCTGTTCCTCTCTTTAATATTGATGGAAATTACCAACATTAAAATATACAAAAAAATTAAGCATCCATTGCTAAGCAGTACTACAGAAATGATGGTAAGCTGATAAAATTCCATAATATGTATCTTCCGAAGTCGTACCTATCATCATCACATACACATTGCGACATAGCCTATTCAATATATCTTTGTTTTATAGTCAATATAAACTATTTAGAAGCTGATGGAACAACAAATAGGGAACAATAGCCAATAAACTACACTTTACTTGTAGTTCAATTCCTTGTATAACTAAAAAAAACTCGAAAATATGTGGGGTATAGCGGGGAGGTTGTACTGCCAAGGGAACAGCTGTCTTGCCTCGGCGGGAAAATCAACACAGCTCCCACCACCAAATGTTATTATATTGTTTACGAATATGTTCACGTAATGAAATGATATATTAGATATCTATAAGCAATATATTGTAATTAAGTTGTTATCGAGTGTGGTTTATGCATAACAATAAGTATCGTAAATTCGAATACGGCATTTCCCAAGAAATATTAGGCTTCAATAGGCTACTTACATTTGCACCTGTTCCGCTGGCATTACAACCTCCCCGCTTAACCCCACATATTTTCGAGTTTTTTTAGTTATACAAGGAATTGAACTATAAGTAGAGTTTGTAAAGTGTAGTTTATTAGCTATTGTTCGCTATTTGTTATTCCATCAGCTTCTAAATAGTTTATATTGACTATAAAACAAAGATATATTGAATAGGCTATGTCGCAATGTGTATGTGATGATGTTAGCTACGACTTCGGAAGATACATATTATGGAATTTTATCAGCTTACCATCATTTCTGTAGTACTGCTTAGCAATGGATGCTTAATTTTTTTTGTATATTTTAATGTTGGTAATTTCCATCAATATTAAAAAGAGGAACAGGATGTAAACATACTCAATGTCAATTTAAGGGAAGTGACACGAACAGTTATCAATCAACCAATCAGATATGAAGGTCTATTAAGGGGGCATGGCTACTAGGCCAGGTTAGCGTAAAACGAGTATAGTAGTGAACTCTGCTCGCTGTAATCATTCACTGGTGTGAGGGATTTGAAGTGATAAACTCTATTTAAAGTATGAAATTACACCCGGTTAACAATGATTTATATATGGACATTTGTGTCAATTATTAACGCCAATAAAGGTTAGATCGACTTAGTAATATGATGTAACGCAAAACAAATTGAGGTAAAATACTTGTATTGAGTGGTTATTATTAAGCTATAAAATACTTGCATATTAACTATTATAAATCATGAACCAGAATGCTCTTATTAAATGAATACGTGTACCTTCATATTGCAAGTGTTGATACTGTAATACTAAAATACACTTTCGTATCTATCTAACAGTTAATAATCGTATTGTCAATTATCAAAGCTCTCGGCATCCCTCATGTGATAGCAATATTCTGAATAACTTTTTAACATATTTCTCCACTGTTGATTTTAATGCACAACTCCTGTACCCTCCCTGCTCCTCATTAACTTTATTCTGTTACTTCAACCAGTCTCTCGGTAAGAACCTCCCCATAGGGGGGTAATGTGGGCAATACTTACAGGGTTTTGGCGCTCCTTTGGCTCCAGCCATTAGTTTTCAGTTCTTCAACTGTCCCTCTTTTCATTTCCTTCCTGCTTGCTATCACATCTCTCTATCACCGTTTTCTGGCGCTATAGGACCTCGATGTTGCGGTGCTTAATATCCATCAATCAATCAAATCGGTAAGAACCTTCCCATACCAGGTACACTGTGGAATGAGGCCAAATGAGTATGAAAAACTCAAAATGATAAACAATTAAAAATGGAATAATATTACATAAGGGTTGGACAAACAATTTAAAACTTAATGATATAAGGATATAAGGATATAAGGCATTTTATATTATGAAATAAAAATGTTAATTTACAATAATAAATTTAAATTAAATTAATATTTTAGGACAGCTATGTAATGAAAAAAATATAAGTAACAAAATACTACCTATTTTAAATTTGAAAGAAAAGAGAGAAAGGAAAGCACAAGTATTAACAGTAATCATCTATTCTATTACAATGTTTTTACCTTTTATACCCACTAATATATAACATTCTAAGACACTTTTCTTCTATGGCATTTTCTTCGGAAATGCCACAATTTGAAATTACCCTGACCTTGACTTACCTAACCTACACCACAGCAGACTACCGACAAATAACCTGGGCAAACTACCGGGAAATAACCGTGGTAAAGTACCAGGACCTGACCGGGGCAAAATACTGGGACCTACTGGTTTGGACTGTAGGTTTTCAAATTGCAATGTTTTATAGTGTTTTTTTTAACGCATTTATTGTTCAAGGCCATCGCATTATCTTATTTTGCTGGTTATAGTAATTTGCCGTGGTCCTGATTCGGTTAGGTGAGGTGAGGTGAGGTCAGACTAATACTATTTAATGCCTTGTAGTGTTTTTCTGACGAATCTAGTTCAAATATGGCGAAAATAAAGTGTTTATGGAGATTGGGTTGGGGGGGTGGGGGAAAGGTCATATCTCACAAAACATTAAAATGTGACGGTCTTGAACAATAAATGCGTTCAAAAAACACTACAAAACATTGCAATCTGAAAACCTTCAGTCCAAACCAGATTATGGTCCAACACTGACGTTAGACTATTACCGGATGTTCTTGAATATGGTCCTCGTGTCACCATGTATGTTTTTTTTGTAATCTCAAATAATAATAATATTCAATCACAACTACCCTTATTGCTTCGATAAATATTAATAATGTCGAGTAAATTATTCCTGAACCAACCATATTTGACACATGAATACAATCACAATAATAATAATAATAATAAAATTCAATCACAACTAAGTTAACTTATTGCTTCGATAAATAATATTAATAATGCCGAGTAAATTATTCCTCAACCAACCATATTTGACACATGAATACAATACAATCACAACACATTACTTACTTAAATAATAATAACAATAATAATGGCGAATGAATCCTCCCACCAGCGGGCAACCCACAACCAACCTATTTAAATATTCCTTCACAGTCACTTTCCTCTCTATTTATACACTTACCTGGCATTCTCTCCTGATTCTACGTCACATTATGTACAATTAAATGTAGTCCTGGCAAACTGAAGATGTCCATATCGAGTAATAGCAGCAATATTTGGTTGAGTTGGTTCTTGCCTTCCCACTCAGCTTACCGCCATTTTTCTTTTTGTTGACAGTAAATCAGTGTTGCCAGATCTGCGTCACGAAATGTTCCCAACTTCAATATCAGCAGAATATCCCTTTTTCACCTCAATAATTCCCTGTTTACTCTTGAAGATAATCGTATAGTGTGGTAAAAATATTCTTCCCATATTCTCTTAAACATTCTTTAAATAATTTCCCCATTAGTAGTTCCCACAGTTCCCCATCATCATGTCACAGTCTAGTCTAGGGAATATTCACCATATTTGGCAACACTGGAACTTGACAATCAAATGAGTCACTAATTAATTGATCTTTCTGAAAATGAAATTCTTTCCCTTTTTTATTCTTGCAGACCTCATTGCCCAATTACCAACTCTGGAAAATAATGAACTTGTGGCAAAACTTAATCAGTAATAATTCTAGACATAAATAAATGGATTTTTTTCTTTCTATTTCTTTGTTTTATTTTTCATTCCTGCAGACTTCATCGGCTTATTGCCCACTACTTGCTATCTCTAGAAAATAACTAACTTGTGGCAAGACTTCATCTGTAATAAATCTGTAATAAAAAAATAATTCTAGTGACAGAAAAGTGGTCATGTATGAATCAGAGTAATGGGGTCCTACGTTTAAACTTTAAACTAAGACAACACTTTTATTACCTAAATAAACGAATATGGAATTTATAAATGCAAATAAGTAATAAGATAATTTAATTAATAGTATCTTCTGATGAAATGCCTTGAATTCATAATAGTACTCCCATACAAAATGTGAGAAGGATTGAGAAGAAAACCGTAATTTTCTTTGATCATTTTATTGTCAAAATGGTAATGTCGTACAAATAGTATTGAATGGCATCTCATAGAAAATGGGATCTTTAATGGTGGATGAAGTCCTAGCGACCACTCGGGTTAAAGTGGCGGCGGTGGACTGAGTGACAGGCTATATTTCGTACTGTCGGCAAACTGTGGGTTACTGAGTCCTCTGACATGTGTCTCAAAACATATAAACTTGACTGGAGGTAGTCTTCACTTGTTACTTGGCACAATACAAAGGAATCAGTAGCCACCAACTTGCCAACAACATGCTAGCTCCTTAACCTGGGAAAATACCATGCCTTTTCTATCTTACACTTTCACATGAGGCCTGTTGACCAGGACATTTGTTAGCTCCAGCTGAGAAAGCCTGTTAATTAATAGAGTACGGCATTATAATATAATTAAGTTTGATAAAATAAGTACAGTAGCATTACTATAACCTCATGAAATGTTAGCACCACCTAACATAATAATAATAATAATATCGGGCATCATAACACGACACCCCCGCTGAGTACAAACATATACAGTTCTGGAATAATGCAGACTTTCAACTTCCATGACTGCCACAACTGAGTTATCATAGTTGGAAGTGTGGTACACCCAGAGCTGAATGCCAAAACCAGACATGGCACAGACTTGGCTCGGGACTGGGTTAAAGAAATGGAATATCTTAATCTTTTACAATTCCTTGTAACATACAGTAAATGGGCCAAGAGATAAAATAAAGATAGAGTAAATAGGCCAAGAAAAGTATTGACCATTTAGTATGTGTAGTTTACAGCTATGTTTTTTCTTGAAAGTACTTCTTTGACATAGCCTCAAGCCTTGTCTCTGTTCCGTCCAGTTCTCGTATTCGTCTGAAAGTTAAGAGCAAAGGTTGTCGAACATTCCCTGCCATCATCAAGCTTTCAAACCTAATAGATTTGTGATTCCTCATACATTTAATACATCATAGGTAAGAGAGGAAGGCTGTATTAAAATGAAGAAGCTACGATTGAAAATGATCATACTGTATGTAACAGAAACAAACATAGTGTATACATATTTTCACCCAACCAAAGCGAGGGTAAAGATAGATATAACTAGAATGTTTATGTCTTGGCTCAATTCATCTCTTTCGAGGTTAATATACTGTACTGTAACTTAATGTCTAATGATAGCTAGGAATGTCCCATCAACATCTGAACTGTACACTCTCACAACAGATCACGTTGTAGCGATCACATTCACAACTCAAGTAATGGTACAGTAAACACATCCCTGACCACCTCATACTGCACTCGTGTCTCCCCAGATGATCTGTGGTGTCCCGTAGAATGGAAACAGGATCAGTGAAGTTGGATTTAACAAACTCATTGTAGGTATATCATTACAAAGGGAACTGTAATTACAAAGACAGCAATGCCAACCCTCGACTAAAATATATACTGTACTGTAATTGATTTGTCACTCGACCAGGAGGGATTTAAGGCTTACAACACCCTGATGCCAAAAGAAACTACAGTACAAGGATTTCAAAATATACCAATCTTGAACTTTGAATATTTCTCAGGTACTGTACTTGTCTGAGAAAAAAAAAAAAAAAAAAAGGATTCTAATATATCCGTCAATTAAAAGTATTACAAGTTCTGTATAGTTATTCACAATTAGACTGAATAAAATAGACACCAACAGAATAAGAGCTTTAACTTTTGCTTGCATTATTTTCCCGCTGACACAAAGCAATGGCTAAAAAAAATAATAATAATAATTTCAACCCATAAGAAGCAGTTTTAATCCTTAAAATACATACTTGGACCAATTTTGTAGAACTTGAAATGTAACTGTAAAACCCTTCTTGTTTGTGGATGAACAGAAAATAAGAAAAGGCTCCTACCCAAGTGGTGTTTATTTTATGCAACTGTCACTGTATTTGACCATTGCTACTTTTTAAAGCCATATCTATATAAAACATGATTATGTCTATATATGTTCTGAGTTTGGTAACCATCAAGAAAAAATTAACAAACAAAATAACATCATTACTGATGGCCTAAGTTTGTAGATTACCTCCCTTTCTAGAGACACCTGCAGCCATATTCTTGTCTCGTGCCTTGACTTGGAATTTTCTATATTTATCAGTTGCTATGCTGTGTGTTGGGTCATGTACTGTATAGGCAAAGTCATGGGTTAATTAATAACCAATACAGTTTGCTATAATAGTCTTGGCTGTATTATGAATGTACTGCTTGAAAGTTGAGTGAGATATACAGAAGTTGATGTGTTCTTGGCCAGAACAAGAATATGGCTGTTGATCACTTGCTGTAGGGAATTAAAGGAACAGTTAAACTTCAAAAGTTGTATCCAGGCCTAACTATTTAAATTTCCAATTGTTAGACACACCACTGAACTTGTTCAACACTCACAGCAAGAATGAATGATAAAACAAATTAAATGTTGTGTGAGATGATTTTAAACTTCAGCAGGACCTAGAAATAAATTCTAGGCTGCAACTAATCATCTAAGTACAGAACTTTTAAAAAATTACAGTAATCATAGAGATTCATAAATGAGTGCCTTCATTAACATCTAAATTTAACAACATAAAACTAACAGTTCACACTTGCATTCTCAGTGAAGGACTGCTCAGCAACGTAAGCAACTCCAAACAGACATTGCCAATCAACTCCCAAGAACTAGGATTTCCAATAAAGAGACTCAATAAAACAGAGAACCATCATCCCAGGAACCAACCAACCGGTCGTCCAAGTCTGCCTTCCCTAGGTACAAATCCTGAGTTCTTTCTTCATTATATATACAGTATTAGTGTATACGTCCAAACTGTAACTTAACACTAATAAATAAAAATTCTCTTTATATTAGTGGATTAACAGAGACAAACTCAAGTCATTACATCAATAACAACAAGGGCAAAACTTCACACGGAATGGAACGAACACTTTGGCAGCCGTGATGTCAACGTTTCCTATAGTATAATATGAACTGTGTATGTACTGGAGAATTTATGGGAGCTTAAGGCAGGTAAGATACAGCTGGCAATGAGGAAGAAGCAACTGATTCCCCCAAACTATGCCACACAAAAGAGATCATACATAGTGTACCAGTAAAACCTATTTTTCTTTTCAGAGTGTGAGAGCATCAGTGACTTCCAATCTGCCCACCTCTTACCCTCCTCAATCATAATCTTATAAACAGAAACACACTGAGATTAACATGTAGGCTAGGATACATAAACTCTAGTATGTATACCAATTGTAATAATTCTCTCTCTTTTTTGTTTTTGTTTTATTTTTTGACTTGTTTTCATTTGTAGAATGCTTGATAGGATGGGGAGGATAAAGGTCTTAGTGGTCCTACATTTCACGACCTCCTGACACACACATACAAGCACACCGGCTATATGTATCATAAATATTTTTGCTTGCACCAGAGAAAGTTTGGCCGTGACCTGTAATGTTGGGGTCCCGAGAACCGTTCCTCCGAGCATCAGCAGAAAGTGAAAATGGACCGTGACTTCTATCGGTAAAACTCCCCACTGATTTTAACATTCTCAACAGGGGAAAAAAAAAAAAAAAAGAGCGCACTAGTGAAAGAAAAAAATTCACAAAATGATAACCCAGTCAACTCCCATCATCCTCATTCTTGCCCACATTTGATCTAAAAACTAAATATACTTAATGTAACAGTATTTCATTTTTTACAAAAGTACGCAGTAGTTGGTGAGTGTTACAGATAAATATACAAAATAGGATGCATAACCTGGAAGCACTATAATGTCAGTCATGCAAATTCTTCACTACAATAGTATGTAAACAAAAGCAGTTTTTTTTTTAATTAATGCCATACAAGTGAGATTATGGCTGGATTGGTTTGTAATTTACAGAACATATATATATTAGTCTATATTTGGGAGACTGCAAAACATCTTATTTCAACATGACACCTTAGAGGAAGTTAATTGTTGTTTACAAACTCAAGCCCTCAATACAGCAACAAGTTCAAGATGCTTTGCCTAATACAATATTCAGTCCAACAACAGCCTTTCTCACTGACTGCCTGGTGGAAGTGTAATACAAAACTGTGAGTCTTGGGATATTCACGGTACCAAAGTAAATGTTGTAACATCATAACAAGAAGGAAAGAGGAAGTGTACAGTACAAGTAAAAGATGAAAGTAGAATGCACTGACCAAAAAAAGAGGGAGGAGTGATATAGGAAAAGAATAAAAATGATGAAGAGATAAGGAAAGAGACAGTGAAGATAATGCAAGGAATTGATATGACAAAAGGGCTGACAAGAAGTAGAGACAATGAAGAGGGATTACAGCAAGGACAGAACAAGAACAGAAACAGGAGATAGATAGACAATTACAAGGTACAGTATGAGACTTGTGTGTACCTATCATCAAGCGGCCAATCAATCATTGGTGCATCTACATTAAAAATATACAACAACTCATCAGGGAGTCAGTTGAACGTCTGTCTGTCACCAGCGTCACAGTCAAAACCACCAATACTCACATCTTCGGTAAACACATATGGACGTCTTAAAGAAGCTACACCGTTACTTTAATTTAATATCAGCTGGAGCCTTCAAAAATGAGCCTATAAAAGCACCTGCTAATTATTATACAACACATCTACAGTTTGGTACCAAAATATAATGAATCCAAAATATTCAAACCACATAATGATGATATTTTCCACGACAATACAATACTGAGGTCCATCGTCCCGTACACACGTCCACGGTAACTCAATCACTCATTTTCTTTATGTTTGTTCAGTTAGTCGGAAGGGATCAAGGTGCCTCAAATTGCAGATAAAATATATATATACTGTACGGCCGATGCATCCTTCCAGCTTTCGATGCACCGGCGTCTGCGTCACACATCTCGCTGCCACTGTGTCACCCCTTCCCTATACTGTGGAAGCGGTCGTATTCCTGGTCATTCGTACCACATTATATTTTTTTAATGCCCAGAGCACAACTGTTGGAGTGGAGGATATGCGACTGGGTTAGTGGGAATTTAAAGTTATATTGAATGTCTGTACTGTAATTGGATTTTCTAGAAAATTTTCAGACCCACATATTGGCCTGATACTTTCTGCAATATTTTCCTCCTTCAGATTTGACAAGGAATACGACCCAAGGCTACGAGAGTGTGAGGCCAAACTATCACAGTGGACAATATGAAAGAAAAACAGCTGCTGCTTATTTCTCACTCGCCGGGCTCAACAGGACAGGAAGAAGAGGGTTCAGGGCGAGGTCCGACGAGGAGTTTTATCGATCCACCAGGGGTGAGAAAACCAAACGGAGGTGGAAGGGAGTTTGTTTGCAGCTTTTCAACTGCAACATGAAATTCTTTTCCTTATCCTACACAAACATTTTTCATTTTTGTTTAAAGCATACGAGAGACTATTGGGAAGCAAACACATGAATGCCCTACAATACAGTGCTCCTGTTTTGTCCATCAAATTCTTATAATCAAGACACTTACTCCTTCCTCATAAGTCCACTCACTCCTCATACATCAAAACAGACAGCATAAGACACTCGGCAAAACCTCTCTGCTGTGATGTGTTGGCTCCAAGAGTCTCTTTATGTATACCAGATCAAGTTCCAGCATCCACCTTGCTTGGAGGCTTGGATAATTGGATGCACCGGGTCAGTCTTTACATCATAATAATTGATATGAAGGACACACCAATGCTGCAGTATTTTGAAATATATCTGGTAAGTTTGTACATTATAGAGAATTTAGTTTCCATAATATTCTCACAAGACCAGAGGGATACATCACACAAACACTTGATTTTTTCATTTTCCATTTTAGGGTCAAATTTTCTTCATTTAATTTTATGAGCTTCCTCTCAATTTCTGTAAAGAGATTGAATGATGATTGAGGAAGCCTTATAGTAGCCAAGGAAAGATGATTACATGTACCCAACTGACGGTATTTGTTGATCGTGGTACCAACACATCACCAATAGAGGCCGCCTCACCCCACAGTAACACTAACACATACATTTCTCTACTGTGCAGCCAGGCATCACAAGCACTACTGTTCTTCTCTACCAAGTTACCTATTGGGGGAAATAACTGGAGAGGGGGAGGAAGTCTTCTTGTGTGGTTTTGCATTTTTTTGTTTGTTTAGCAGCGACCTTAAGCTATGCACTTACAAGAAAATGGCTACATGCAGGAAATGGGAGTGGATGTGATGATGACTTATTCAATGGGTCCAACATGTATTATCGGAACCATCGCATGGATCATCTTCACTGGCAAACCCATGACTTTCCAGCATATAACCCTAAAAGCGAATGAGTGTGAAGTGAGAGACGTTAGTCTGAAATATTATGAATGAAAGTGTACAGATGGAAAATGTTAATTGATTATTAAATGCTTTTTTTTCCTTAGGAAGGAATGTTGCTGTCAGTGAGCTGGATGCTAATCATTCCTCCTAACTCTCTCAAGAAACAGACAAGACAAACTTAGGATTGGTGGTCAGTTTCCTGGCAAAGTTTGGGGGAATCAACAGCTTCCAATTTACTAACATCTTACCATTTTAATTATCCTTCACATCTCTCATCCATTATGAAGCCCAAAAGGTGTTTCGGCACCTGAGGAGCTCATGGGACACCATCAGGAAATAAAACACAACTTGGTTCCATGGACAACGGCCGGATTCTTAGTCACTTGCACAGAGATTTAATATGCCCAAAATGCAACTGTTGGGCAGACAAACTATGATTAGTCTGTGGAAATGTTTGCTGATAAAATATTAACCCCATTAATGATATGCTGTGACTCAGTAAACTTCGGTCAGGGACTGCTCTCTAATCTTAAAGACCATATCATACGGCCATTAATTTTCAAGGAAACCCAATACTAAATTTCTCATCTACATGCATACGGTATTCTGAGGGTCATTTTCATACTGACTGCCAATATTCTAATGCATGAGGGATGACGGAAAGATTGGGAAAGAAAGAGCAGTTAATATTTAAAGCGAAATACACGAGCAACTAAAAACGAGAAATTGACAGATACTGACAGACAGATACATAGCACGACCAGAATCCAAAACTAAAAGGTCTAACAAACTTAAAATGTGTCAAAAGGCACTAAGTAGCTGAGGCAGAAGTGGAATGAAAGATCCTGTTCTGAGTGTTACATGTACAGTCAATGCAGTAATCCTTCTGTTCCCTTTTCAGTCAGTTCAATGGTACACTCTGATATTTCCACAGTGTTGTGGATATAACAAAAAATACCTTCACATGTCCTTGATGCCAGGAGTTCATAGAAGCACAGATGAGTCCACCATGTCTTATTCTAAACAGTGTGAATCAAAGATCAAATTCTTCAAAATGAAAAATGAAAAGGTGACAGACTGAAGTTCTTGCCATGACCGTACTATGGAACATTTTCACAGGCAAGAGTAATCTTTTAAGAACATCCAGTTAAATTTTATACAGACCTAAATTTTAGACCTTAAGATAACCTTTGGACGAAGTTATTTTCTTTTGGCAAGTAAGATGGTCTGGTGTTGGTCAGAATAAAGCAGGAAGAAATTTTGTTAGTTCCACCAACATCACAGGCAGCATAATCAAAATGTGTGTCAAAGACAGCACTAACACTGAAAATGCAAAGTAATGCAAGATGAGAAACAGTGATCAATTTAAATTATGGGCATCGTAAAGACAGAAATGGAAAGACCTAAAATATGCCAGAAAAAGCAACGGTATAATGGAGACTTCAGCACAGACCCTGAATGTGGTACTAATAGCAGATGCACATTACTCTATATGTAATGTAAAGACTAAACATATCAGTAAAACAAAGACAACAGAGGAACAGTAATAGCAAGAGCAACAGTATACTATAGAAACTATGGAATTCTTAATAGCAGCAATAATATTACTAAGTAAGGAATTGTTAGGATTTTAAGGGGCAAGATGTTAGAAAACTAGATTTAACTAATTCCTACAAACTGTGCCAAAAAACAGATGCTCTTAGTACAAGAGGTTTACTCAGTGACAAGGTTTGGGGGAATTAGTAGCCTCCAATTTACTAAAACATATTTCATCCCCTTTTATATAGAGATCAAGTTTGGTAGAGGAAAGCATTCACTGCCTTGCTGTCTGATGCCCACACCTCATGGCCTCCATAAAGTAACATGTAAAACAGATTATAGTAATCCCTCAATTTTTACTGCTTTCATGGGTGTGTATTATACTGCTTTCTATGTACCTACTGTATATATAGTAAACCCTCATTATCCACCACTGAGTTTATGTGTGTGTAGTGTACAAAGAGAGTTAACTGTACACAGATTCATTACAAACAGCAGTTGCAATACAATCCATAACACCGATGGAAAACAAGGGATTACCGTAACAACACATAAAGAACAAGAGGAGAGTGAGTACAGGCTGCAGAATTTGGCACCAACTGACCACCCACACTGCTCAGGGAGGGAACAACACCACAGAATTATACACATTAACTAAACAGTAAGGAACGAATGAATCACAAGAGACAAATACAAATTACCGACAACAAAGGGAATAAACTAAAATAATATAAATAAAATAATGCTTACTCCTAAAATAACCTTACTGTACTTTGATATTAATGTGAGACTCTTTAGTGAATCCCAAACAATTCTGGCAAGTCTGATACGGCCAATGGAATGTACCGGTATCCTGGATTTGATATGAATAATTTTAATGCAGCAACTACTGTGCTTTCAGCTAACATACCATTATCACTACTGTACTAAGGAATCAATAGGAGCAGTTCATTACAAAATTACAATGAGACATCCATTCTCCCAGGGACAATACTGTACTGCAATACAATGTGGTGGTGGTTTCTTTGTTGAATCCAGCTGACAGGAATGGGTGGCCAGCCTGTACAAGGAGGGGGTAACATATTTAGGTATAGTCCAGGATATCCAACTAGCTAAGGGTTTCATATTACTCAAGAGGTTGCAGCTGGCCATATGCACGTTCGAATCTGGTTCAAATTCCAAAAAAAAAAAAAAAAAAAAAAAAAAAAAAAGTTACTGAAAGATATACAAGTGCAGGACATTTTCACACAAGCACTACGTCATATGGTGCCGTCAGGCTCGCCTCCTGGCACCTTGGGCTGGGTTTCCTATCCAGTCTTGAGCAAGGGGAACTCAGTAGTGTGTGAGGGGAAACCTAAAAGTATTATCACAAAGCCAAAAAAAAAAAAACAATAAAGAATGACATACACTTACAAAAACATAACTCGTGACGCATTACACACTACAGTAAAAATAAACTTAACAATCATTAACGGAGGAGATGGAATGACACGACACACCCTGCCGGCTCGTCTTATTTCCTAGTGACAAATAAATACCCATTAAATAACGGAGTCGGACCTTTGGCTCCTCGTATCACATCTTTCATGCACTCTCTCGCATCCACGTGTTATAACTCTGTCACATTGCTAGAATCTCATTTGACTCTTCTCGCAATACTGGACTCGTATGCAGTAGTAAAACCTTAGTTTAAATATATAAGTGAACTATGGAATGTCTTACAAAGTGGTTGGCACAAAGTGGATGGTGAAAAACCCCCTTTAAAAAGTTTATGTGGACATCTCTCAAAAGACGGAAATAGTGTCAGGTAGCACAAGGGTTGTCACACACGCCCACAACACATCACTCCCACCACAACAACAACACATGGCATTGTAACACATCCAGCAAGTAGTTATTACAATACACTTAGCTGGCATCACTGTGCAACATATTCTGCTTCAGATTCAACCTGGGGTCCAGCTGGTGTTGAGTGTGGTGACTGGGCTAGGTAAATAAAAGTCTCAGACCCAGTCTTTGGGTTGACTTTGAGTGGAATGGGCAGAGTGGGATGAATGGGTGGAGGAGTGGAGGCTGGGTGAGTGGGCAGGATCCTGGGGTGGGACAATGGAGGCCACACTGCCTGAGGGACTGGCAGTGATGAGTGACAATTTCTCTCGAAGTCTCTCGGGCACAGAGGCATAAGACGATGGTGGTGAGGCAGATGTCCGCCGCTGGTCATAGTCCAGGGTGCGACGCCGACGTTCTGGGCACATTATCCGTCGTTCCCTGCCCGGGCTTGAGGCACGCTGGGTTTTCTCAGGGCTGCTGAAGCGCCGCCTCTTGTCTGGACTGAGGCCTTCATCCATAATGGAGCGTTTCCTCTTGTCTGGACTGCCTAGGATGTGTCTGTTGTATGCCTCCATACTGATGGACCTCCGATATTTGCTGGTCCCAAAGTCTATATCTAAACCTTCAGGACTGACAGATTTGGTGACCCTGAGGGAGCTGTGAGTACGACCCCCACGGGGGGAGCTAATGAAGGCCTCATTAACAAATCCTCTCATAGGGCTGGCTCTGTTGCTATCACAGGCCAGCAGAGCACGGGTGGACCCATTCCTCACCGGACCTAACTGAGGGCTGCCATTAGCACATGTGGCCCCCAGTGCTGCGTTGACAGAGCTCAGTGACCCATTAAGTGAACCCATGAGGGATCCATCAACTATTGGCTTGGCTGTCTTCTCCTCATCAGCCAGGAACTTATTAATGAGCCAATTACCCTCTCCCAACTTACGATGCTTATCGGGACTCCTCGCTCTCTGGCGCTGGGCTTTGTCTGGACTGGAGGCCCTGCGATTCTTGTCAGGACTCACAGACCTGTTTCGTGACTTCCTCCGTTCGTCCTCCATGCTGCCTCGCTTGGTAGGACTCCGACTATTCCTATTCTTGTCGGGACTCTCGGTCACTCTTCGTTTTTTGTCCGGACTGTGGCTGCGATGTCTGCTCTTGCCGCTGGGTTTTGATTTAGATTTCTTTTCATTGTTGCTGCTGCTCTTGGCTTTCCTCTTGTCTGGACTTTTGCTCTTGTGTTTGTCTGGACTGAGAGACTTTGGCCTGAAAGTCTTGAAGCTGATGATGGAGAACCTGCTGGAGAGGCGATCCTTCACACCTCCGCCACCACCCACCGCACCCAATCCGGCACCGCTCTTCTCCGAGTCAGTAGGGGATGTGACAGCCCCTTCAGGTCTCCGGCTTGACTTCTTGTGTGGCCGGCTGAGCTGACTTTTGGCCACCCTCTTGGCCTTGGTGGCTGCCCTCCGCACCTCGTTGACTTTCCTCTTGAAGGGAAGGTTAGGGCGCACCTGAGTTGGGTGTATGACATGATTGGTTGTCACATCACTCAAACCATTGGCCAAGGTTCCATTTGCTGTGCTGCCGTTTGCTGATGAACCGTTGGCTATTACTCCGTTTGCTGTCGTACCGTTGGATGTGGCACCGTTGGCAGTGGCAGATGGGTACTGATGCACACCATTGTTCTTGTGTCTCACAGTGCGGGTCTTCTTATGCCTCACTGGATCGGACTTCTTCCCGAACAACCTCACGATGGCCACCTGCAGAGAAGCACTTGGGTTACACTCAAATATAAAAAAGTGACACATACATAACAAGTACATAATTATGTCCAATTATTAAACAAACAATCACTTGCCATATAGCCGTGAATGAAAAAGTACAACGAATGTTGGCTACAGTACTGGATAGGAATATTAAAGGATATTATGTGCATTATATACATGCCATAATTATCAATATATAATGTACTTCATCTAAACTCGTGAAAAAATCAATCTACAGTCACAATCTAAAGTTCTGCCGCCTCTTTGGTATGAAGGTCAACTTTGAGATTCGGGTAATGTTGTTGAGAATGAAATTTGATTGTTTTGTGTGGTCAGAGTTCATGGTATACAGTCAAACAGAAGAAGCATTCACTTCATATTTACAACAACATTATCCTCAAAGTTCATGATCTTACCAACAGGCAACAGATTTTTACACCTTTAGTGGATAATACAATAACAACTTTGTGTATTCATACTTTACTCCATTCATGTTAACTATGCCAATAGCGCCAAATTGACATTATTTATAAGTACATTTTCTACACCTCAGTACAATACATATGTAGGTTAATGTAGGTCCAAAATTACATCAACTATAAGTACATTTTCCAAGACCTCAGTACTGTACATACGTTCGGTAGCTTACTGTGTGTCCAAATATACATAAACTTTACTCTCTGGAACTCAAAAATCAGTAGTGTATATATACAGTAAAATTATGTAGCTTACGGCGGGTCCAAATCTACATCAACTATACTCTGCGGAATTCAGAACCTGTGGGGCTGAACCAACCTTGGCCGTTTGCCTCACATTCCTTGCTATAATATCCGACCTCAATCTCACTGGTGGTATAATCCAGTGATACCTTCTGGTCCTTTCTATTATTATCAGTCTCTATGTCAGGGGTTTCCAGATTTCCCTTTTCTTTGGTGCCAAGGGAATTTTTCAGGTCTTGGGGATCCATGTCGGTGTCCTGAGTGCAAGTGCTATCACTGTCAGACTTGCTTCTCCTCCTCTTCTGCAACATGCATAGTCAGAGGGTGTCATCACAGTGCAACATGCAATATAGTTATCTTCTACTACAGTGAAGAATGAGAAGAAAAATGAAGAATGAGAGAAGAAAAACTCACTCCTCACAAACCATGCTTTTAGTCACCATTTTAATTATGGGGAGAACAGTATGATGATACAGTATTAGTAAACTGAAGAATAAATCATTCCTAAAAACTGTGCCAAGAAACATCATTCTTTCCTCAGAATATATGCAATAATTTTGTTTTGTGGCACACCTGGGAGGAATTCTTAGCCCCTAATTTGCCAACACTATTGAGGAAAATAACTCCTTTAAAACTACTGTATGCTAAGAAACAGATTACAGTACCATGATATCTTAGTACTGTACATGATGACTGCTTTATGGCATAGTTTGGAGAAATCAAGGGCCATATGCAAGAATATTCATGGTGTATACGATGGCGTGATATTGGTGCAATGGGTCTGTTGTTTGTCTAAGGGTTTACTGTAATGGAAGCAGGGCAGGGCAGTAAAACAGATGAAACATAAACAAAATACGACCTATTACAAAACCACAGCAAATTGCATTTGGTACAGATTTGGGCTTGCAATTGCTGTAACAGAGTAATGGGAGTGGAAGTGAAGGCAGGGGAATCTGAGTAGACTGATTGTGATGAAGGAAGATACAGACAGATGGAGGAGAAGGTGATTTTGAGCTACAAAAGCATTGCTGTTGTTGAGTGATATTGTATATCTAATTGTGCTTCTGTGAATGAAAAAGAATGAGAGTTCTGGTTATAAGGAGTGACAGGAATAAGAGTTTAGGTATGTGGAGTGACGAGAATACGAGTGTAGAGTGACAACAACAGTGGAGGGGGCCTGGAACGATGAAGGTGTACAGGAGAGGAGAGTCAGTGAGAGCAGGCAGGTCCTACCCATGAGGGGCGTGTCAGAGGCCTGAGAATCCTGCGCCTGGTGACCCTCTAGGTAGGAAGGAGTTAGAGGTGGGCAGGGAGAGTCCGAGTCCACTATGTAATTGGTATCCATTGTGCAGACGCCAAATATGGTCGTCTGGGGAGTGGACATGTGGGTTAGAGAGGATGTAGAGGGCTGGGGGACGGGTGGGACAAGGATAGAAGAGGAGAGCTTGGATAAGTGGTGGGGGTTAAATCTGGTATTAGTAGAAGAGTAACTAGAGAAAATACTGACTGGAAAAAATGCTTCATACTTGAAACAGGTAAAGTATTATACCACTTATAAAGAAGACAGAGAGGAAGGAAAAATTGGAAAGGAATAGTGGATGAGATGAAAACAAACAATTAAAAAAGGAGGACAAGATGCGCTGGCAAGAGAAACGTTAGGGGGAAGATGGCGTTAGTGGTACGAAAAAGATGTCATGAACAGCTGGCAGGGGAAGAGACATTCTAGCCAAGGCCATAATTATGTAAGGATACTCATGGGTTGGACAATAACAATAGCTCATGTTTGTCATGAAGCCGATGCACCAGTTACTGTAATCAGCCAACCCATGACTCTTCTCGTATATGTAAAGTATAGCTCTAAGGAGTAAACCATTCATGGCGAAGGAAAGCAAATATTGGAGATGAGTAGCAAACATTCACACCCAAAGCAATGCCTGGATGAGCAGCAACACCTGAGGACAAGGCAAACAGAAGCAGGGCATCCAGAACTGGTTAAAAAAGAATGTATAGTACAGTACAGTTTTTTCAAGTATTATTACATGAAAATCTTGTTACCTAAGAGTTAAATGAAAAGCAAAAATATACAAACATTACACATTAGCCGGTAATGCATGTAAGAGGAAACAGTATCCCTAAAGGTGACTATCATTACTATGTTAATATAAAAAAATCACATTAATTTTCATGGTAGAACACAACATTGATGATATTTCACAGCTGCCTTTGGTCAGAAAAAGTAGTTGCAAAACACCTTCAACTTAAGGAGGAAAATATGTATGTTTCTAATTCCTGAAATGCAATCTAAGAAAAATTCACAACATTCAGAAATTAGGTAGAGAAATGCTAAGCGAGGAAGAAGCATGCCACTCTGATCCCCGGCAGTCAATGTCGGACACTGTCTACACCTCGTCAAATGATGGATGCAGTTTTTTCTCTTCACTCGATGGACTTTACCCCCATCAGTCCAGGCACTCCATGAGGCTGTCGTTTGTTAAGTACAGTGATGTCTTGCCACTTCCTAATCTTACCTACATTGATATTCAACTTCTTCTTCATCTTTCCTACATTAGCACTTTACCTCACCTCATATACCATCCCTTCCTCATTTCTCGTTAGTACCTAATCTCATATTCCACCTCTTCTATTCCTCATTTTTCCTACATTAGAATCTTATTTTATATTCCACCTCTTTTTCATCTCTCCTTAGCACCTAACCTCATATTACATCTGTTCTTCAACTCTCCTGCATTAGCTCCTCACCTTGCCCCAAATACTTTAATCTAGACTCACCCTACCCTAACCTCACACTATCCAAATCATGTTTCACCTTAACCTCCTAATTTGCCCAAACTATCCAAATATTCACCCTACCCTGAATTTGCACTACCCTAATCTTATTTTGCCTAATTTTTTACCGAAACTCACCAGGAGGACGAGCAAGGCCAGGACCGCAAAGAGGACGGCGTACCAGTGTTGTGCCACCCACCGCTGCAGTGTTGCCAAAGACTCATCACTCAGGAGCAGACCACGTAGTGTTGCCAGTGGACCAGAGGGGTCAACCTGGAGGGGGAAGGGGTCAGGAGTTTTGTTGTTGTTGTTGTGGAGTAGGGGAGTTGGGATTTAGTTGGGGAAATGGGGATATGGCTGGTTAGTCGAGGAAACAATGTCTAACATTTGGTTTGTCACAATGAGATAAAAAATAATTATGTTCTGCAAATGTTTAGGATAGGGAAAGTTCCCATTCAATCATACAACACACTGTATTGCTGTACTTTGACCTGCAGTATAAAAAATTGCTTACATCTTCTTGAATTTTACTTTTAGAATTTTCCTAGTTGGAGGGAAGCATTGCACAGAAGTAACAAGTACAGTATATAAATTATTCCAAATTATAAACAACCACAGTACTTACATCAGAGAATATCCACAAGAACAAACAACTGTTATAATGTTTAACTCTCAATGACGCTTAACAATTTTCTTGCCAAACACACACAATTTTATTTCTAATATATATATAAATGTGCCAAGAAGGTAAGTGTCACTGACCTCACGGCACTTCTTGAAGACGTCACAATAGCCCTTGTAGTTGTTGCAGGGAGTACCAGCCTTGGCGTACATATCGGGGATATCGTAAGGAGGCACGTTCCACTCAAAGGACGACCTGAATGATCAAGGGTGAGTTAGGTGGGTGTGGAGGAGGTGCAAAAGAAACAGGAATGAAACACACATAACATACACATACATACTGTACATATACACTACAGGTAATTAGGTTATAGGAGAAATGCTAATAAAACCAAGTTACTGGAACATAGAAAAGTTTGTAAACAACACACAAAATTTAGGAACTCTCAGAAGTCAGTTGCAACTTACATGCAGAGTTGGTTTTCGCCAGGCAGTTTACAGCAGAGTTCACAAGCCTTGGTGGGAGGGTCGCCATGTTGACGTTCACACTGACATGACTCCAGACCATACGCCAGGCAGATGGACCCACTGCACTCACCTTTGTAACACACAAACTCCTCATTGCAGATGGTCTGGTGGGGAATAAAATCTTGAATTAGAGAGGAGTGCTAATACATTACAGACATGAAACATAAAAAAATAAATACAGTACAACCTCTTCTCATTGCAGATGGTCAGGTGGGGAATGAAAGCTTGGATTAGAGAGGAGTGCAAACAGATTGTTGACATGAAATATAAAAGATGAATAAAACTTCTCATTGTAGATGGTCTGATGGAGAAGGAAAGCTTGGATTACAGAGGAGGGCTAGTGATTGTAAACATGAAATATAAAAAAGGAATAAAACTTTCGAAGAACAGTACTGTACTGTATAATATCTCCTGCTGAGGGAAAGAGATTATGTTCTTTAAAAGTAAATAAAATATTGTACAGGTACTTGAATTCTTAAAACATATCCAGTTACATGTGACCACAATACTTTACTTTACCTTGTTGGGTTTGTTGGTGGAGGGCGGACATTGGGGTCCCCGGCCGTCACAGTAAGAGGAGTCACGGCACCCGTTGTCATCACGGCACTTGGCACCTCTCTTCATTTGGCAGTCATGGGTACAGCAAGGTCCCTGTTGGTGAAAACGGGGTGTTATAAGATGATGAAATGGATAAAATAAATATGAAAATAACTTAAAAAGAAGATTCTGTATGGTTATAAAAGTTAAATTCACACACGAGGAAACGCAAACACGGCACAGAATGATAACAGACTGTCTGTATGTGAATTGAAAAACCATACCTGAGAAGGTGAGCAGACTTTGTTGGACTTCAGAGTGCACGGCTGCTGGTGTTTCTTGGGACTGTTACGCATGGGGTGGCAGCACGGCTCATCACAGTCCTCCTCCCACCCACAGTCACACTCCTCCCCGGCCTCCACCACTCCATTCCCACATATGGACTTCTGTGGCTCGGTGAAGCATCCCTTACTGTCCCGGGCCTTGGAGTTGAGGACGCTGTTGATCTGACGCAGCGAGCACGGCGAGAACTTGTTGTTGTTACGCTTGTCTCCTGATGTGGCTCTGGTGGTAGAAAGAAATAACAAATGAAGTCTGTGAGTCATTCCTAGACAAATTTCAGCACTGAAATTTGGGCCGTATGGAACCCCTATCACTTGAAAAAAGGAAATTGAGGTACTGTATTGTTGATGATGATAAAACCCTCACCTTGTAAACATAAATTCCCCTCACCTGGCAAACATGTATCCCCTCACCAACATGAATCCTTCCCCTTCACCTTGCACATATAAATCCCCTCACTTTACAAACATACATTTCTTCACATACTTTGCAAACATGAATCCCTTCCCCTCACCAAGCAAACATAAATCCCTCTCACCTGGCAAACATGATGTAGTTGCCGTCCTCTCCACCAGGTGTACAACGGGTGTCTCCCTCAGGGTCGTGCGGGCTGCCAAAATTGTGTCCGATCTCGTGTGCCAGCGTGACGTGACTGACGGCAGGCGGGACATGCTTGCCGTAGTTGAGCAATGTTACGATTCCCGTGTTGAGGCTCTGTGGTGGTGGGAGATGGGGTTGTTTACAAGAACATTCGTGGTGTTGATTATGGCGTGATACCAATACGATGACTATTGTTTTTCTATGGAGCTGTCGTATGTACCACAAAATAATGTTCTTGAATATGGCCCACAGTGTTACCAGATGTGACACAGTGGGCCTTAGGCAAGAACATCGGTGGTTTTGATAATGGTATGGTAACGGTACAATGGTTCTGGCCTACAACACATTATGGGGAAGTTATTCTCTACCTCTTTATTCAGTTGTGACACAATATGGGGAAGATGTTCTCAACTCTTTCTACTCACTGTGACCTGTCCTGAACCCACCTTGACCTCATGAACCCATCTTGACCTATCCTGAACCTACTTTGACCTGTCCTGAACCCTCATAACTGACCCAACCTGCCCTGATCTCTCTTGAACCCTCCTCACTGACCCTTCCTGCCCTGAACTCACCTTGAGGCTGCCCCGGTAGTGTCCGTTCTTCTCACATACACCCCCGGCATTCTTGAGGTCTCCTGTCCACGCCAGACCCAGTGTTCCACCCTCAAAGTCCCTGGTGGAGAAACATTTTACGTAAACAAATGAAAGACGTGCCATATAATGCATGTTGAGTGATACAGAATAAAAGTTATATAAATATTACTGCATGTTAAATAAATGACAAACTCACCACTAAATGCATGCCGAGTGATACAGAATAATTTGTAAACAAATATATAAAACAAATGCTGGTACAGTACATGATAAGCAATATACAGCAAGTACAGGAAATAGTAATACAGAAAAAATAGAATTTAATAATATTGTATGACTGTATGTTAATTATGAGGGTACAGTAATTTCCCTTCACATCTAAACAAATTAGTGTATCTTATCTTCAGCTTTACTGATACAATTATCCAACTCACTTATCCTTACCTAGACCTACAGGATATAAACACAAGATTAGTTAGGCATGCACACACACACACACACACACCTGTATGTGAACATGTAGGCGAGGCAGAATGCATCGTAGTCCTCCTCGGAGAAGAGCTCGAGGAACTTCTCCACGCCGTAGTTGCCTGGGAAGCGATACATGGGGTCCTGCAGCGCCTCTTCCGTGTGAACCTTGATGCGCTTGATCATGAAACCAATCTCGTCCGCTGATTTGTCCAGGTCAAAGTCTGTGAGTGGAGGGAGGGTTAGAAGAGAGGAGGAGATAAAGGATGGGAGGGGGAGATAAAGGATGGGAGAAGGAGACAAAGGATGGGAGGAGATAAAGATGGGAGGAGATAAAGGATGAGAGAAGATAAGGGATGGGAGGAGATAAGGGAAGGAAGAAGGATATAAAGGATGGGAAAAGAAGATAAGGGAAGGGAGGAGGGCATGGAAGAAGAGAGAAGGAGATAAGAGAAGGGAAAAAGGGATTATATGAGGGGAAAAGGGGATGCAAGAAGGAAGAGAGAAGTGAGGACAAGAATGGGAGGTAGGAGGAGAAGATAAGTGGAAGGGTAGAGCAATGAGTGATAAGGAAGGGAAAAATGTAAGAAGTGGAATGATTAACCAAACTAGAAATAAACAACCCATTACCCACATTTCACACAATATCTCAATGTTATATTTATTAGCTACATGATCTGGCAGGCTAAACAGTGACCTATATAAGTAACATGTGACCAGGCAGGATAAACAGTGACCTATGTGAGTGACCCATGATTTGACAGATTGAACTGTGACCTCTGTGAGTGACCCATCATGAGCCAGACCAACCTGTGACCTATGATAGTGACTGATGATTGGCCAGACTGACCTGTGATTTATGCAAGTGACCCAGTAGGCTAAACAGTGACCTATGAAAGTAACATGTGACCGACCTGTGACCCGGTAGATGTTGTTGACCCGTTGGACGTGTCTGGTGATGGTCTCGATGCAGGCCTCCTCTGACCCGACCTTTTGGTAGAACAGGTGGTCGGCCTGCAGGTACAGCATGCAGGTCGTCTTCTGTGGGTCGATGTTGGCGGACCTGTGGAAGGGAAGGACCAGGTCAGGGAAGGTCAATATGATACCCAACCAGAATGGTCAGATTTCAGTTATGTGTATGTACAGTACAATGTAATTACATGGCTTGTTTGTGGAGTTTATGTTTACTATTTACAAAACAAATACAGCACTTGTGAGATGAAGAAAACTATGTTCTTACTGAACTACAGGCCCTGCTATGACACTGACCTCTGGTGGCAATGGACATAAATTTGGAAACTGACTGTACAATAAAAGATGTAGTATACAATATATATTATACAGTAGTGTATATGTGACAGTAACAGGTATGGTAGACACTCACCTTTTCTTTCTAGGTGTGTGACGGTACCATGTGTGGGAATGGTCTTGGTGTTGGGGCCGGGACGGTGGGGAGCGGCGTTGGTGGTGGTGTGTGTAGTTCCACAGGGGGCTGGGGGAGGCAGTGGGGGCAGTGCTCCCTGTGGGCTCATACACCAACTCGAAGTCTAGGCTGCTGGCGGGGTGGTGGTGGTGGTGGAGATGGGCGGCGGTGGCGGGCGGCGGTGGCGGCTGGGTGGCATTATGGCGGGGTGGGATTGGCGGTTCCCAACCTTTGAACTGGCTTACAAAAGACGGCGAGTTGTTATCAAAAATAATATTATTATCTGTGGGTGACTGACTATGGCGGTTGGAGGGCTGTTGCTTGTGGCGGCTGGGTAGTAGTTGTGGTGATGGTGGTGGTGGTGGAAACGTCACAGCCTGTGGTATACCAGCCGCCGCCGCCGCCGCCACAGTGGACGAAATGGAAGAGTGTGAGGAGGGCGGTGATGGCGGCTGCCGGGTTGGCTTTGGAGGGGACCAGGGAGTATTCACCCCGCCCCTTAAGTGTAACTGCTGAGAGGAACAGCGGGTAAGGGCCGGGTGTTGCACGTCCGACGCCCTGTACATGACGGAGTGGAAGTCGGCCCCCTCCAGGTACCTGCTGGCGGGTTCCAAGTAGTACAGGTCGTTGGAGGTGGACACGTGGCCATCAAACAGACCTTCCCTCGTCACCACCCCGGACACCTCTGCTAGGTCATCATCTATGGACAAAAAGTTAATATTATTGTTTGTTTCTCTGGCAATACAGGCTAATGTTATTCTCTAGTTCTCTGACACTGCAAGCTTATATTATTCTCTGCTTCCCTTTTCGTCCCGTCTACAGCGGCGCTACTGCATGACAATGTGTGTGGTCCTTATCAAGATCTCTCTCTTGATCTTGGTCCTTGTGTGACCACCATAAACTACTGGTGTTTCCCAGGCCAATAAGATAAAAGTCAATAGTTTAAAACCAGTGTGTCATGGTGGAATCTGTTATCTCTCAAACTAAACATGGAGGAAGTACACCAGACCATTATACCAAAGAACAATGCACTAACAATTTAATTAACACTGAC